>JARYGA010030884.1:0-42354 GCA_030545235.1 Helianthus tuberosus
AAAACCGTTATGAATCAAGTCCAAGAATTGCAAATTATACTACATGACATCCTTGCGGAAGGCATGACACTTAGCAAGACATTCCAAGTGGCAGCGATGATTGAGAAGTTACCTCCTGGTTGGGTGGATTTTAAGAATTATCTTAAACACAAACGAAAGGAGATGACTATAGAGGACCTTATTGTTCGTCTTCGGATTGAAGAAGACAATAGAATTGCCCTAAAAGGCAGCCATGCGCAAACTTCTGCTAGCGCAAATTTGGTTGAGCATGGGCAATCCTCTAAGGGCGCGAAGGGTAAGGGGAAAAAGGACAAAGAGAAAGCAAAGGCTAGCAAACTTGGACCGAAGAAAGGGGTTGCGAAAAAGAAACCTCAAACGTTCCAAGGGACTTGTTACAACTGTGACGAGCTGGGGCATCGGGCTAACCAATGCAAGAAACCAAAGCGTGAGCGCGCGCACATGGTGGATGAAGACGGAATGCCTTTAGTGGCAATGATTTACGACAAAACCGCAATGTTGGATGACTAATCAAAGTAAATGGGTCAAAAATAATGTATCGCGAAGACATGCTTGCCTATAAGTGAACACTCACCCCAAGAATTCCCAGGTAAGCACAACTGGTCTCGCGTCTGATGAGATGTATACGAAGTGCTTGCCTAGACAGAAAACCAAGAATACAGGCATTCACCCTTCCAGTTTGCACGTGTTCACATTATTTAAAACCCAAAACCTTGACGAAGTTTCGAAAACTCAAAGGGGTTCAAAACCATATAATAGAGAGTTCAAAACCTTAAAATAGAGGGTTCAAAACCTAGTAATCAATCATCCTAGAACAGATGATTAGTTTTCAAAGCGGTTTTGAAATTTATGTTCTTGTTGTGGTCGTCGCCTAAGGATAGGTGACGGTATTGTTTTATGACTAAACGCAAGTAAACTCGCGTTAGGGTCCTAAGAAGGTTATAGACTAGGTCAAAGCATTACTAATAACCTAATTCCCTATAACCATTGGCTCTGATACCATCTTTTCTGTCACACCCCGACCGCGTAAAACAACAAATCGCGGCGGAAACATCGGGGCGTGTTGCAACAGAATTAATGTTTCATAACCATGGATACCAAAGAGTGTTTCGTTTTATTAAACATTGAATAATTACATCGTCTGGAAATCTAAATACACAATTTAAACGTAATCTATCATTGTTATTGAGTCACTAAGGCCTTGTCCAGTCCTATGTGAGCATGCATCCTATCAATCGATATCTTTCAACAATACCTGAAACATATGTAAAAACGAGGTCAGCAAAGAAATGCTGGCGAGTACATAGGTTTTGTGAAAATAAGATTCATGACTTCTGTTTAAGAAAATGTTTAGTCATGAACCTTGTAATTTGCTTTGCCTTTGTAAATCATTTGAAAAATAATAAGTTCAGGTGATATGTATAATAAGAGAATAATGCATGATTAAATGAATAACCATGTAAAATGAGTTTGTATAAGATAAGTTGTTTGTAAATAAATGTCTTGTGAAAAGTATGTTACTTGTATAAAATGTTCTATGTCTCAAACTGAAATGATTCAAATAACGCTACAATATGTAATACCATACAAACACTTATATATAGGAAGTACCAGCGGCGTATCCACCATACTTGTATCATATTACACACGCACCGTTACTCAAATCACTTACCCAAACAAACCACCAATGTAAGATGTCCATGTTTAAACAAATTGTCAAATGTATTGAAATAATATGTTAAAATGTTCATGTCAAGATGTAAATCATGTTATGTATAACCAATGTCAAAAGTGTTTGTGTCAAATGTAAACCATGTAATGTGTAACCAAAATGATATGTATGGCTAGTGAAATGCATCAACTAAACCATAGGAGAAATGCACAAAACAAAGTATTGAAGTAAAACTTGGTTTAAATCAATACTACGTTTCGTGAAAATGCATAATCAAATGTAAATCATGTCCAAATGTTTACCCAATCGTTAAACCATCTTGTTTTAATCGTTCTTGTTTTAATTGTTCAAATCATTCTTGTTTTAATTGTGAAACTACTTAATGGTCGATTCTCTAATAACATTCAAACCTTCTTGACGCGTTCCTCGCTCCATCTCGCTCTCGTTCTTAACAAACCCTTACCAAAGGATAAGTTAATAATTACAGATTCAGTCGCTACCCACAACCCCCACACATAACAATGGGTGCAGTAAATAACGGGATTTGTCAGATCCTATGGTACCATAACCTAATACTGGTCGGCTTGATCATTGCTAATGAATGTCATCGGTTATGTAAACTACAACCAACAAGTTTGTTCACTTTTTGAAATTGTTATTAGTTTTTGAAATCATTGTATTCGTTCTTGAAATCATTGTTAGCGTTCTTGAAATAATTGTTATTGTTCTTGAAACGACATTGTAATTGTTCTTGAAACTATTGTAATTGTTCTTAAAACCACATTGTAATTGTTATTGAAATCATTGATAAAGCATTTAGCACATATGAGTCACCCCAAAACAATTGAAAGCAGTAAAATAGGGGAATAATGTACTCGCCTGATAATGCTTGGAGGTCTTGAACAACAACCAAACAAAGCTAGAGGGAGCACGGAATCAGTCGGCAATCTAAAACTATATAAATAAACCGGACTTAAATCGGGAGATCGGATAGGATGAGGCTTGGCAAACCAAATGAGTATTGGAACTCATATGATATGGTTTAACAAGGCCTACATACTACAATGAGACTAACCTAAGTGCTTTCGACCCATCGCGACCCATTAAGGTAACTTATGCTACTTTAACGCGTCGTGCGCGTGAAACGCGTTCGGACCGTCTAACTAGTCCTATGACAAGTGTTATATGCCTAAACATGTTACATAATCAGTTATGTGACAAAAGTTTAGGTTACATATGCTTAATTACCAATTATACATGAAAAGGGTATTCTGGTAATTTACCTAAGGCATATAAACTACCTATCATACAACTACTTAAACGAAGCGACCATAGGGTATAACCTCGGAAGGTTATTCCCTACCTACTATGGTCACCTAATGTATTTGGTCGGATCCTAATGATCGACCAAATGGGTCGGGTTCGAGGTATAAGCGATTTATTAGATCGCTTACCCTACGACCCTAGACAACGTGGTAATCAGTAGGCATAGTCCCAAGGGACTATAACCAACGTGATTACACTCACGTTGCGAAGTTCAAACGAACCTCGCATTGACCATTACTGGTCAACGCTGAAAGTCAAACAAAGTTTGACTTTCTGACTCGAAAAGCAATAAAATAAGGAAAAGAACGAAAGAATACTTACGAAGGGTCCCCGAATGCTAAACTTGATTCAAAAATCTCAGGTATGAAACAAATGTTTCAACTTAGAGTTTCTCAAATCAAATTTCTTGTGATTTTAGCAATGGGGGTGTTAGGGTATTTATAGTTTTCGGTGAACCGTTGAGATCGTTTCATGGAAACCGTGATTCGATCACATCCGTACACTTGTTGAAAGGTTATGGAAGCTAAATATGATCCTTATCTAGTGACTAAGCAACTTAGAACATGTGGTGGAGGATCAAACAGCTGCAAACTGATGTTTAAAACATTGAATCTGGTCAGATCATGCACTCGCGTAGCGCGACGGGTAGGCCCTTAGGGCTCGCGCTACGCTACTGCCTCCCAGTTCCAGAATTGTTTCAAAAGTGACAGGTTTAGTCCCTGCAGCCCGTTTAAGCGATTTTCGATGCGTTTGAACCCCGTTAACCTCATTTCAAGGCTCTAAAATGAAGTTAAGTATAGGGAACTCAAAACATGCTCAAAAATATCTCAGATGTCGGTTCGTTTGGCCGTACGATCGCGATGTTCGCTTAATTACGACGGAATGCGCATAAGCGCGAAAAACGATCCAAATGACGCGACGAATGGATTTTTCTTATGGCGAACACTAAAATATAATATAGTCATGCTCACATAAATTTTTGGATGTCCGGATGTATTCAGAACGTAAGTTATGCGCGAAAATGCAAACTTGTGCACTTTTTGACACTTTTAGTCCCTGAATGACCCAAAAGTTTATTTTAGCACACCGAACCCCTCAAAGCCTATTTCTAAGATATGTAAAGGATATTTAAGGTGTGTTTAACTTATGGTTATGTTCCGGAATGTTCGTTACAGTTCAAATTGACATACTTTCGCAGTTTGTCATATTTAGTCCCTGTAAGCGAATTAACTTGTTTTTGCCATACCAAAGCCTTCAAAACTTATTTCTAAGTTATGTAAAGGTTATTTAAGGTATGTTGAGTATATGTCACTATTCCGGGGTGTTTGTTGCATTAAACTGGTTATATTTACGCATCGGTGCGCGTATAACCTTCCAGAAAGCGATTTAGAGTTTGGATTTGAACAACAATTGATATGTGCAAATGATACACATATTTTTACAAATCCCAAGTATGAAATATAATATTTCATTGGTTTGGTATTTGTTTGATGGCTGTGGAGGCACAGGTGTTACAGTCTCCCCTACTTTAGGAAATTTCGTCCCGAAATTTATTTAGAGGAAACTTGTGAGAGCTTGAAAATATGAAGTTGAAAAGATCAAACAACATTGGTTAGGGTTCTGAACTTCTAGTAACTTTAATAACATCATGTTTGCAATGTAAGAGGGATACTTATATACAAGTATATGAAGCGTCATTGGTGCGTCCACCATACCTCCATTACATCGTTCTCATTTTGTTATTGTTGTCACTATCGGTTCTTACACATAATAAATCCTACTGGGTTTCTGTGCACTAAATTTCATAATTATGTACGCGTCCATAATTAGACAATTCCTTGCACAGTTCACACAGTCTATTTTATAATGTGTCGGGTAAAACCAGATGAACAATCCTGTGATGAGTATGACTAGACCACCATAGAGTCCTTTTAATTAAATCAATAAATGATCTAAATAGACTATCAAGGAGTCTGTCCAGCTACATCACTAGATGTCGTTCTTTAACCAAATTGTGAATCAATCTTTTAGACTAGACCACTAAAAGGATCTCTTATGAATCACGGAGTGGTACTATATAACCCAAGGGTCTTAACTACCAGGTAGAAGCCCATAAGGATTTAAGGTAGTACCTTTTGAATATCCTACTATGAATCTCTCATATGAAAACATGAAAGATTCTATGAGGATTTGAAAATCGGATCACACAAAATCATAGAGGAGAACACATAAACACATATCACATAACCACAAAATTGTTCGTTAATTTGTCTTGTAAATTGCGTACATGCATTTAAAGCACACTAGGAATCCATTCCGTGGATTTCATTTGGTACTTTAAACGTTATCAAGAATCCAACTATAAAGATAGAAAGATTCAAAAAGAAAATTCGATTTCGATTACTAGGAACCGAAGTGTTCGAATTAAGGTACATAAGGAATCCAATTAAGGACTCTGATTTGAACGATAATCATCCACAAGGATCTAATTGTAAAGATAAAAAGATCCCATATGAATTTTAGAAGTTGAAGATGTTTTGAAACCTTGCACTGGATGTGCTTAGGTCAAAACATGATATAAAATGCTTATGAAGTTGAGATGCTTGATATGTCAAGGCGACATATGAAGCAGAATTTTGAAGGTTAAGTCAATGTATGAGGAAAATATTTTTGAAAACTATGCATGGGGTTCTTTTAAGAAAAATGTGTTTAATGTTTTTGAAACCTTATATATAATACTTTTTGAAATCATAAAGTAGGTGTATTAGGTAGATATATTTACAAAAATGTTTTAAAATCATGCGAGATGAATTTTGAAATTACGTATAAGGTTTTTGAAAGACATGAATGATGCTTTTCGAAATCATGCACTTGATCAGAAAATGTATTGTGTTAATATTGTCTTCAGACTATATGAAATATTTTGAAATTAGAAAGGTTGGTTTTGATAACATGGCCAATGTTTTTGAAATAACATAGACAATGCATCTAGAAAAAAATTGTTTTCAAACTATATGAAATGTTTTGAGATCATGAAGATTGTTTTGAAATACTGGTACTGTGTATGTTGAAAAATCAAAACGTTATGGGTATGAGATTTGAAAATACCCTTAGTTATCTAACCAAGGATTTAAAGGCACAGATGTGCGAAAAGCACGATTACTCATAATGTCACTTAATTTTCTGTACTTTGTTTTTTAGAGTGAAACGAGTACTTAAAATTTTCGAGGGAATCATGAGCAATCATTTGAAAGAGAGAAATCACAAGAGTAGTTTGTAAGGTACATAGTTCCTTGATGTAGGTATCATAGGAAAAGCCATACACACCTAGCAGGGGGTTGAGCTGGTTGGTTGGGGACTGCTTTACCATTGTGAGCGACCATGGCGAAGTTCTGAGAAGCCTTTCGCTTCTTTGACTTCTTAAGGGATCGTTCATCCATGGTCTTTGATTCCTCGATTGGTTTATTGGCTGATGGTGTTGTCGCCTGACTAGGTCCTGCCTGTCTTGGTGACTCTTGAGTGGCTTCATCCTGGAGATGATACATGGCAGTAGCTAATTCAACAGTCTTCAGGACTACTTCGCCTATTCGCTGAGCGAATTTGGCTGCTTGCTCAGATATCTGGGCGTCATCGTGATGAAGAGACATTCTTTGAAGAAAAAGAAAGGCATAGGGAGAAACAGGTGAAAGATTATTGGACATTCAAAACAGAATGATAACGCATGAAAATTGCGATCATTTGTTTGTTACCTAAGGCAAACAAATGAGACGGTGACTAATCAAAGTAAATGGGTCAAAAATAATGTATCGCGAAGACATGCTTGCCTATAAGTGAACACTCACCCCAAGAATTCCCAGGTAAGCACAACTGGTCTCGCGTCTGATGAGATGTATACGAAGTGCTTGCCTAGACAGAAAACCCAGAATACAGGCATTCACCCTTCCAGTTTGCACGTGTTCACATTATTTAAAACCCAAAACCTTGACGAAGTTTCGAAAACTCAAAGGGGTTCAAAACCATATAATAGAGAGTTCAAAACCTTAAAATAGAGGGTTCAAAACCTAGTAATCAATCATCCTAGAACAGATGATTAGTTTTCAAAGCGGTTTTGAAATTTATGTTCTTGTTGTGGCCGTCGCCTAAGGATAGGTGACGGTATTGTTTTATGACTAAACGCAAGTAAACTCGCGTTAGGGTCCTAAGAAGGTTATAGACTAGGTCAAAGCATTACTAATAACCTAATTCCCTATAACCATTGGCTCTGATACCATCTTTTCTGTCACACCCCGACCGCGTAAAACAACAAATCGCGGCGGAAACATCGGGGCGTGTTGCAACAGAATTAATGTTTCATAACCATGGATACCAAAGAGTGTTTCGTTTTATTAAACATTGAATAATTACATCGTCTGGAAATCTAAATACACAATTTAAACGTAATCTATCATTGTTATTGAGTCACTAAGGCCTTGTCCAGTCCTATGTGAGCATGCATCCTATCAATCGATATCTTTCAACAATACCTGAAACATATGTAAAAACGAGGTCAGCAAAGAAATGCTGGCGAGTACATAGGTTTTGTGAAAATAAGATTCATGACTTCTGTTTAAGAAAATGTTTAGTCATGAACCTTGTAATTTGCTTTGCCTTTGTAAATCATTTGAAAAATAATAAGTTCAGGTGATATGTATAATAAGAGAATAATGCATGATTAAATGAATAACCATGTAAAATGAGTTTGTATAAGATAAGTTGTTTGTAAATAAATGTCTTGTGAAAAGTATGTTACTTGTATAAAATGTTCTATGTCTCAAACTGAAATGATTCAAATAACGCTACAATATGTAATACCATACAAACACTTATATATAGGAAGTACCAGCGGCGTATCCACCATACTTGTATCATATTACACACGCACCGTTACTCAAATCACTTACCCAAACAAACCACCAATGTAAGATGTCCATGTTTAAACAAATTGTCAAATGTATTGAAATAATATGTTAAAATGTTCATGTCAAGATGTAAATCATGTTATGTATAACCAATGTCAAAAGTGTTTGTGTCAAATGTAAACCATGTAATGTGTAACCAAAATGATATGTATGGCTAGTGAAATGCATCAACTAAACCATAGGAGAAACGCACAAAACAAAGTATTGAAGTAAAACTTGGTTTAAATCAATACTACGTTTCGTGAAAATGCATGATCAAATGTAAATCATGTCCAAATGTTTACCCAATCGTTAAACCATCTTGTTTTAATCGTTCTTGTTTTAATTGTTCAAATCGTTCTTGTTTTAATTGTGAAACTACTTAATGATCGATTCTCTAATAACATTCAAACCTTCTTGACGCGTTCCTCGCTCCATCTCGCTCTCGCTCTCGTTCTTAACAAACCCTTACCAAAGGATAAGTTAATAATTACAGATTCAGTCACTACCCACAACCCCCACACATAACAATGGGTGCAGTAAATAACGGGATTTGTCAGATCCTATGGTACCATAACCTAATACTGGTCGGCTTGATCATTGCTAATGAATGTCATCGGTTATGTAAACTACAACCAACAAGTTTGTTCACTTTTTGAAATTGTTATTAGTTTTTGAAATCATTGTATTCGTTCTTGAAATCATTGTTAGCGTTCTTGAAATAATTGTTATTGTTCTTGAAACGACATTGTAATTGTTCTTGAAACTATTGTAATTGTTCTTAAAACCACATTGTAATTGTTATTGAAATCATTGATAAAGCATTTAGCACATATGAGTCACCCCAAAACAATTGAAAGCAGTAAAATAGGGGAATAATGTACTCGCCTGATAATGCTTGGAGGTCTTGAACAACAACCAAACAAAGCTAGAGGGAGCACGGAATCAGTCGGCAATCTAAAACTATATAAATAAACCGGACTTAAATCGGGAGATCGGATAGGATGAGGCTTGGCAAACCAAATGAGTATTGGAACTCATATGATATGGTTTAACAAGGCCTACATACTACAATGAGACTAACCTAAGTGCTTTCGACCCTTCGCGACCCATTAAGGTAACTTATGCTACTTTAACGCGTCGTGCGCGTGAAACGCGTTCGGACCGTCTAACTAGTCCTATGACAAGTGTTATATGCCTAAACATGTTACATAATCAGTTATGTGACAAAAGTTTAGGTTACATATGCTTAATTACCAATTATACATGAAAAGGGTATTCTGGTAATTTACCTAAGGCATATAAACTACCTATCATACAACTACTTAAACGAAGCGACCATAGGGTATAACCTCGGAAGGTTATTCCCTACCTACTATGGTCACCTAATGTATTTGGTCGGATCCTAATGATCGACCAAATGGGTCGGGTTCGAGGTATAAGCGATTTATTAGATCGCTTACCCTACGACCCTAGACAACGTGGTAATCAGTAGGCATAGTCCCAAGGGACTATAACCAACGTGATTACACTCACGTTGCGAAGTTCAAACGAACCTCGCATTGACCATTACTGGTCAACGCTGAAAGTCAAACAAAGTTTGACTTTCTGACTCGAAAAGCAATAAAATAAGGAAAAGAACGAAAGAATACTTACGAAGGGTCCCCGAATGCTAAACTTGATTCAAAAATCTCAGGTATGAAACAAATGTTTCAACTTAGAGTTTCTCAAATCAAATTTCTTGTGATTTTAGCAATGGGGGTGTTGGGGTATTTATAGTTTTCGGTGAACCGTTGAGATCGTTTCATGGAAACCGTGATTCGATCACATCCGTACACTTGTTGAAAGGTTATGGAAGCTAAATATGATCCTTATCTAGTGACTAAGCAACTTAGAACATGTGGTGGAGGATCAAACAGCTGCAAACTGATGTTTAAAACATTGAATCTGGTCAGATCATGCACTCGCGTAGCGCGACGGGTAGGCCCTTAGGGCTCGCGCTACGCTACTGCCTCCCAGTTCCAGAATTGTTTCAAAAGTGACAGGTTTAGTCCCTGCAGCCCGTTTAAGCGATTTTCGATGCGTTTGAACCCCGTTAACCTCATTTCAAGGCTCTAAAATGAAGTTAAGTATAGGGAACTCAAAACATGCTCAAAAATATCTCAGATGTCGGTTCGTTTGGCCGTACGATCGCGATGTTCGCTTAATTACGACGGAATGCGCATAAGCGCGAAAAACGATCCAAATGACGCGACGAATGGATTTTTCTTATGGCGAACACTAAAATATAATATAGTCATGCTCACATAAATTTTTGGATGTCCGGATGTATTCAGAACGTAAGTTATGCGCGAAAATGCAAACTTGTGCACTTTTTGACACTTTTAGTCCCTGAATGACCCAAAAGTTTATTTTAGCACACCGAACCCCTCAAAGCCTATTTCTAAGATATGTAAAGGATATTTAAGGTGTGTTTAACTTATGGTTATGTTCCGGAATGTTCGTTACAGTTCAAATTGACATACTTTCGCAGTTTGTCATATTTAGTCCCTGTAAGCGAATTAACTTGTTTTTGCCATACCAAAGCCTTCAAAACTTATTTCTAAGTTATGTAAAGGTTATTTAAGGTATGTTGAGTATATGTCACTATTCCGGGGTGTTTGTTGCATTAAACTGGTTATATTTACGCATCGGTGCGCGTATAACCTTCCAGAAAGCGATTTAGAGTTTGGATTTGAACAACAATTGATATGTGCAAATGATACACATATTTTTACAAATCCCAAGTATGAAATATAATATTTCATTGGTTTGGTATTTGTTTGATGGCCGTGGAGGCACAGGTGTTACAAAGAGCTTGCGGGAGATGAGAACCTGTACATGGGAAATGCAGCCACCGTGGACATCAAGGGTGAAGGAACGGTGATTTTCAAGTGCACTTTAGGCAAGGAGCTCACTTTAAGCAACGTGTTATGTGTCCCAGATTTGCGCAAGAGCCTAGTCTCGAGATGATTGCTTAATAAGTTTGGATTTCGTTTAGTTTTTTAGAGCGATCAATTTGTACTTACTAAACGAGGAATGTATGTTGGTAAGGGTTATGCCCAAAATGGTATGTTCAAATTGAATGTAATGGCAGTCAAAAAGAACATGAATAAAATTGCTACTACTTCTACTTATATGCTTGAGTTTTCTGATTCGAATAAATAGCATGGTAGATTAGATCACGTAAATTTTAATTCAATACGCCGTTTAATCAATTTAAATTGTATACCAACATTCCATATTGATTCACATTATAAATGTGAAACATGCGTTGAATCCAAACTTACAAGATCATCATCGAAATCGGTTGAACGAATAACCGAACCCCTTGATTTAATTCACACTGATATTTGTGATTTAAAAGCGGTACCCACAAGAGGTGGAAATAAGTACTTCATCACGTTTATTGACGATAGTACTAAATATTGCTATGTATACTTACTAAAAAGTAAAGATGAAGCAATAAGTAAATTTATCTTGTATAAAAATGAAGTTGAGAATTAACTTCAAAAGAAGATAAAAGCTTTGCGAAGCGACCGAGGAGGCGAATATGTTGCACCTTTTGCCGATTTATTCGCAAAAAGTGGCATTGTACATGAGTGTACACCTCCTTATTCTCCACAATCAAATGGCGTGGTGGAACGAAAGAACCGCACATTGAAAGAAATGATGAACGCCATGTTGATAAGTTCTGGGGTGAGCCAGGAAATGTGGGGGGAAGACATTCTCTCGGCTAATTATCTTTTGAATAAGGTACCACTCAAAAAGAGAGACGAAACTCCATATGAGTTATGGAAAAGGAAGAAGCCTTCATACAAATACTTGAAAGTGTGGGGGTGCCTAGCAAAGGTGATTGTACCACCTCCTAAGGCTCTTAGGATAGGACCCAAAACTGTTGATTGCATATTCATTGGGTATGCACATCAAAGTAGTGCACATCGCTTTCTTGTACATGAGTCCAAAAATCCTGATGTACACGTAAACACTATCATGGAGGTGAATCCTAACGTTGTGTCTTACTTTGAAAATGTGTTTCCTTTGAGAAGACAAACACATGCAATGTCATCAAGACCTAATTTTGAAGTAGGTGAAAGCTCATCTACACCAGTTGATGAGGTAGTTCATGATAAGACACATAAACGACCTGAGGTTGAAGAAAGTGATCGTAGGCGAAGTAAAAGGCCAAGGGTTAAAAAATCCTTCGGTCCAGACTTCGTTAGCTATATGGTTGAGAGCCAGCCCAATACATATCGTGAAGCGGTTTCCTCTTCAGAAGGACCTCAATGGAAAGAAGCAATAAGGAACGAAATTGATTCTATATTGCAAAATCATACTTGGGAGTTAGTAGATCTTCCACCTGGTTGCAAACCACTTGGATATCATTGGATATTCAAAAGGAAGATGAAAACTGATGGAAGTATTGATAAATACAAGGCTAGGTTGGTGATTAAGGATTTAGACAAAAGGAAGGTCTAGATTACTTTGATACCTACTCGCCTGTAACGCGCATAACCTCGATTAGATTGGTTCTTGCTATAGCGGCTTTAAGAAATTTGGAAGTTCACCAAATGGACGTTAAAACCGCATTTCTAAATGGCGATTTAGAAGAAGAGATTTACATGGAGCAACCTGAAGGTTTCTCGGCCCCAGGTCAAGAGGGTAAAGTATGTAAACTCGTCAAGTCTTTGCATGGCTTGAAGCAAGCACCAAAACAATGGCACCAAAAGTTTGATCATGTCATGATTGACAATGGTTTCAAAATAAATGAGTGCGACAAATGTGTTTATTTCAATGACACAAATGAAGGTTATGTGATCGAAGGATACACTAATGCAAACTGGATATCGGATAATAAAGATTCCAAATCAACAAGTGGTTACGTGTTTACACTTGGAGGAGCTGCTATTGCTTGGAAGTCTTCTAAGCAAACGGTCATAGCGAGATCCACAATGGAATCCGAATTTATCGCCTTGGATAAGTCAGGCGAGGAGGCGGAATGGCTACGTCAATTCGTGGAATATATTCCAAGATGGCCAAAGCCTTTGCCAGCCATATGTATACATTGTGATAGCCAATCAGCGATTGGTAGAGCCCAAAGCTTGATGTACAATGGCAGATCAAGGCACATGCGACGTAGACATAACACGGTACTACAACTACTCTCAACGGGTGTTATCACAATTGATTATGTGAGATCAACGGATAACATTGCGGACCCGTTTACAAAAGGCTTAAGCAGAGAGTTAGTAGAAACGTCGACAAGAGGAATGGGACTAAAGCCCGTGATACATGGGAATATGAGGGAAACCTAACTTAGTTGACTGGAGATCCCAAGATCTAATTTCAATAGGACAACTTAATCATATTACCAAAACGGAGTCACTGTGGGGGAGTACCCTAAACTAAATAAAAGGGAGTTATATATACTTCCTAGTCCATTCCAATCAGTGACATGAAGTGAGGTTAAGCATGTTAAGGTTAAGGATTTTGAGTAAATCCAAATTAACCATGATGCTTTTAATGATTCAGAGGAATCACCTATGTTAGAGAGAAGTAGGGTCGCTTCGAATGGATTTGTGGGGTGCGCAAATCCTAGATCTCTCGCAGAACCAGGCTAGTGTTCCAGTACCATAATAGGACACGACAATGAGGGGTTGTCCAAACCAGGGAGAGTATTGTGTGAAGTGTATTGTCGTTTACACAAATGGGGGTATGTTTAAGGACATCGCGTCTACAAAAATAAGCTAAGTATGCTTCACAAAAGAAGGTTCAAAGGCAACAACCTACCTATCTTGCAATAACTCAACTGTCGAAGTTTATCGTTGAAAAGTGTAAGGAAAAGATCGATTTCCATACATATGGGGGTTGTTGGAAATTTGATGAAAATAGCATTTTTTATGTGGGGGATTGTTTGAAAAATAGGTGAAAATAGCATTTTTCACAAATATAGGTAAACGATTTTTTCCTATTTTGGACTAGAAATAAATATAATAAAATGAGCGGGTTTTATATATTTATTTATGGTTTTGTGTTCTATGTCAGAAGAGCTTCGCAACGAACTAAACCACGTCCAAAACGGAGCTAAGATGAATGAGATATCGATGCTCAAAGTTGGGTGTTTGAAACATTGAATGCTGAAACAAAAGGGAAAGTAACACCTTGTCACACATCGGAGGAGAGATGGAACTTAAATGGGTATTTAAGTGGGAACTCTCCATCCTTATTGTTTCATGGAAGCACACACTAAGTGTCCTTACGAAGGGGCGGAGCACCCTAACTCGCACTCGCGCTCGTTCGCTCACGCGCGCGTGCGTGGCGTGGGCGATGAGGCGCAATGTGGCGCACTTTGCACTTTGCACTTCGCATCGCCGCGAGCCGCTTGAGAGCCACCTTTGTATTTTTGACCGTGCGCGTGGTCAAGAAAATGGGCTGCAAGGACCAAGTGGCACAGAGATGGAGCGCGGGTCCGAGGTAGCTCAGGTAGAGTTGCGCGCGTAAGGACATGGAGTAGCAGTCCGCGCGGTTGTACACTTGGCTCAGTTGGCGCTCATAGGGGCACTGAAGGCGCGCGCGAGCAGACTGAAGTGAGCCAATACGACACGACTGTGTGGCATGATCGCATAGGCTGACTTGTGTCTCGCGCACGCGCACGGAAATGAGACCAGTCAGCGCGCGCATCAGCGTGTGTTGCGCACGTGCGTGCACAGAAGCTTCCAGCAGTCAATAGCAATGCAGTTACACTTCAGCAACGAAACTGCCAAGTCAAACGGTTATGACTGAGAATTAAATAACTTATTAAATTGCATTGAAGACGTTTAATGCAATTTAAACCTCTCATTTAATTCGTTTTTTGGCTTTTTCAAATCGGGAGCTGTATAAATACAGCTCCATACCTTGCTGCAGAGGATACCACGAACAACAACAGCAAAACAACTTTCTCTCTACTACTACTGATCTTTTCTTTGCGGCTTTCAAGGTAGATGTCGGGTTTTGTGCCAACTCCGGCAATACCACTGCTGCGGCTGTTGTACCCTAGGAAACAATACGAGTACTCCTGGGAGACTCGGAATTTGTTTTAAGGGGAGCGTGTTGAAAACGTGCCTCAACCAATCTGTTTCTTCATCTATTCTTGTATTTTGATTATTTGAGTTGTAATTGTACTAGTATTTCTGCTTTCTTAATTTCTGAATTGTAATCCTGTAATAAAATTTGTTTATTTTATTTGATTTACGCGAACGGTTCCTACACAGGACTCTCTTGATTCTCTTAACTTAACTGTGGAACAAACTGTCTGTATATATAGGCCTAAAACGCACTAAGACTACGAAGAGTGTTACTGGCTACGAAAAATGGATTGTTCCAACGAAGACTATAGTCTTCATCCATATGTTCCAACGAACAGTTAACAAGCACTACGAACCATCAAGGAAACACGATGACTTGAGTCTTCATTGAAAGTGTCAACGAACAATTGAAGACAAGAGTCTTTATGGTGAACCATCTTGTGCCACAAACCCTTATAGTCTTCATTGAATACATGCAAAGAATTTCAATATTAACATGTGACATCATCATGACATCAACATGATGATGTCATGGTGATGTTATCTCGCGGCGCTTCGTGCTTCGTGAGTCGAACTCTGGGGCGCACGACGGAGGAATGTCGTGACATCGGGCTTGAACCAAACTGAACCGAGTCAAACCGAACTGATCCGCATCCACAAAGTGTATCTACACGTTATCACACCCATACTTTTGATAGGCCCAATTTGGGGTACACATGACTGGTTGTTGTCCATGAATTGTTTATATGTATTAATTCACAACTGGTCGGTGCAATAGTCACTTATCGAAGTTTCTTTATTTGCCACTAAACTTCCTAGCTTCATGATAGTGCACAACCAACAAAGAGAAATGGGATTTCTGCCCAAGGAAGAAACAGACACCACCAAAAGACTTGCTTCAACCAAGATCCTTGCATCTTTCATCCAACCTTCAAAACCCTACATCTGAATACCCTTTGTTACCGCTGACGACATCTGAGATCACGGCTGAACCCTAGCGACGTCGTTAGAGTTGTGGTGTTACCCTCAGAAAAGCCACCGTCGTCGCTAATCGCGTTACCGGAAAACCGAACTCTCCTCCATAGCAACTCAGATCGTTGATTATGATCAGCACATCCTCAACCGTCTTTGCTGGAGGACCTGAGCACTACGACCACCATTGTTAAGTGGCTGCAACACCGGAGCCACCATCGTATGAGCGGCCGTTGGTGGCCGCCGGAATCCTCCATTGTCACTATCTCTCAGATACATATCTCTGTTTGTGTAGATTAAAAGTGTGTATGAGTGCAAATAGGATAATAGTGCGAACAAATTTCACATTGCAGGCTTTGGTTTTGTGATTTGCTTCCTAAGGTAGACAGCCCTCAAAGGCCAAGATGCTAACCACTTAACATAGTTTCTACAAATAAAAAAAATACAGAACGTTTACTAAAAGTGATTTTTAATTTTATATAGGGTCAAACGAGAGGGTCTTGAACAATATGGGTGACTGTCGTGTTTACAAACCTTACTCCGTCAGTTTTTAACTATTATCGTGAGCCGCTCTGTATAATCATCCTTTGAATAAATTCCTTATTCTAAGGTTGTATTATCGGTATAATATTAATTATAATATTATTGTCAACTAATACTTCGAAATTGTGCGGCGGTTTAATGTCATTTTTAACATTGCGTATACATTTCCATTGACGTTATGTTTAAAAACAACTTGCCCCGTCGCGAAGCGCGGATGTGAACAACTAGTTTTGAATAATAAGGGTTCACTAAATCATAAAATGTATACAAAAGTGTTATCCAAAAACAACGGTCAAATACAAGGCTCGGGAACTAATATCAAAAGTCTTGAGTAACATCGTAGATTTCAACCTTAAGAGTGGCAAGTTTCTAAGATAGCTCAAATCAGTTCAATGGAATTAATCTTTAATTTACGTCAGTTTTCGCTGGTAAATACAGATAACAGACACATTTTAAATATAAAACACTCCTGAGATAAGTATCATGATCACCATATTAACAATTATACATTTAACCCAACTAGTGAATCTTAACTATGTATATGGCCAGTACTGCATATATGAATAGTTAGTTAGCTCAAATGTTGGTTACAATAAACGTACCGAAAACTACAAATTATCAATTTGGATGAATATGTAATTAAACATATCACCATTTTGTGATACAATAACTGAAATGTTTTTATACTAACTGTAATGGTTTTATATCAACCCAAACTTTAAATGAATCGATTATCGGGCCATTCTTCCCTGACTAAAAACCCGAATAACCCAGACCCAAAAACAGGGCCGGACCTTTAGTATAAGTAACATAGGGTTGGGCCTAGGGCCTCCAGTTAAAAGAAACTTAATATGCTAACTATTATTAGTGTAAAGTTATTGTTTTAAATTTGTTTAATTCCTTATACAAGCAAATCACTATGTTTTATAGTTGTTTTAGATTTTTGTTTGGTTCCAAACACTTATTCTTTATAATAATCAAGACAAAATTACTTTTTGTGTCCTTGTATTTTAGGGGTGTTAACTACTTGAGTTTAAAATAAAAATGTTTAACGCCCTAGTCCCCGCCTATTTTGTAGCCCTTTGATTCCTAATTTTTAACTTAGAATATTTTGTTAGTTTTTAACGAAAAGACTAAAATGCCCTTATATTAAAAAATAGAAATATTATGTCTATAAGATTTACCAAGTTTCATGTATAGTGTTTTCATCAACGTCTCAACCTTTCATTTGCGCACGATTTTCAGGCTTTTTTTCCCTTTTTCTTTTTATCTTCTTTCTATTTTGATCTTTGAAGATGATTAGAAACCCAGAAAAAGATCTTAGATCCAGAAGAAAATCAAGACAACATCAGAGGTCGAAAACACCAAACATTGGCCGGAAAACAACGAGTACAAACCAAAGTCTCCGGTGATCCTTGAACCCCAAATCTACCTTGGAAAAATCCTAAAATATTGATGGTGGTCAGAGGTGAAATTTATGGAGATTAATGAATGTACCTGTGTATATGAATAGTGTGACAGGAGGAGATGATGATTTTGTAGAGGGATGAGAGACAAAGAGGAGCGAACGTAGGGAGTGCTTGAGATTTAGGGATGTATGCTATTTAATTCACCATTCTTAGTAATTTTTTCCATTGATGATGGATGCTACTGGTTCAATTGTGAATGTTGAAGAAGGTTTAGGCTTAACAATTTGAAGAAGGTTTAGGCTTAACATATATTTATTGTTTCGATGACAGTTATTTCTCAAGACTAATTGTAGGTCCACTCGGAGGATCAAGAAACCTACTTTCTTGTTGTAAAAACACAAATACAAGTGCGGAATCCTTGTAGATATGCAACCAAAGCAAAGTATAAAGCACACACGTAACAAAAGATTCACTAATCTTGATTAAATGGAAGAGAACACATACAACACATACACACAGTGTGTTTACAGACTCACCAGCTCTCTTAGTCTGTTCTGCATCAACTATGTTGTTATATATAGGCCCCAGCCCAGTAACATCACGAAGGATGTTACTGGGCCCACGAATATAATAACCCTCCTAAAATTATTAGAACACCCCTATACGCCCTAAAATACACCCCGTATACGAGAAATAGGCCCAAAATACTTTATTTTTATAAAAATAAAATAAAAACAGAATTCAGTGGTTCCTGGCGGGGCGCAATAGAGCCTATGAAGGCTATCGCGGGGCGCGAGCGCCTAGCCACCAGGCCTCCTCTGGAGCTACCATGTGTCGTCACGCGTGTTAGAGCTATGAACCAACTCAGCAAAGCTAGGCCCTACTGTGCCTAGGTCACGGGCCGCGAAGGCTCTGCCTTCTGTTGTTACGGGGCGCGAGAAAGGGGCCGAACAGCCCTATAAATAGAGAGTTTCGGCTCTCATTTGAAATCGTTCATCACACACAATTATCTCTAAATTTCTGAAGTGTAGACAAAATATCGGGCATAATACCCCCCTAATTAGCGAAGCTCTGCCTCGTTGTAAGTATCATAACCCCTGATTAAGTATTAGATACGCTACCCGATTGATCTAATGCTCCGTAACGGCTGTCGAGGCTCTGCCCGACGTAGTCGTTGGAATTTTTGTCTCGGGAAGGGTATAACTAATGTAAAATTTGGGTTATTATACTAACGCGTGTTCATTGTTTAATTAACAGATTATAACCAGGAATTCACAAAGGAAATACCTAAAGTAGCAATGTGAGTAATCCTCTTTTGGTGAAACCTTTTTGTAAACTGTTTTTACAAAACTTTACATATTTTACAATGTGATTAGCAGTGATTGAGTCTTTGTAATTCTTCAATTACTGCCGGTCTGTTGGGGTTTTGTATACAAAATGTGGAACACGTTACCATTGGACAATGAGATAGCCAATGAGTAATATGACCCACCAGTCCAGATTGACAGTACTGAATGAGTAATTGTGTAAATATAAACATTGTTATCGCTCTCAATACTGTGAAATGATAAAACCTGTTTGATTAAACTGGGATTCACTCGCCAGTATTTCTTGCTGATAAAATGTTTTTAAACGCGTTTCAGGTAACAAAATGTGAAAGCCAATTAGAAGCCAGCTGGACAGCACTGAAGTCTTGGAAAAGTGGCTATAAAAGTTACCTAAATAAAGAAGATGTTTTATCTCAATAAATTAGGGTTTATCCCTATAAACATGTTTGTAATAGAAACTTCAGAATTTCCCATGTGTTTAATATTATAAAAATGTGGTATTTTACTCTAATAAAATATTTCCTAACTACGGTCCTGATGTAAATTCCGTTGCCAAAAGGTGGTATCAGAGCCACAGCCACTAATTTCAGAGCCACAGCCACTGATTTCAGCCACAGAAGTGTTCTGCTGACACCAAAAATTCTATCCATTATGTTAGGAAATAATCTACGTGATTATGTGTATATATGTATATTATTGTTTTGTGTTATTTGACATTTTGTTAGTTTACAGTATGAGCTATCAAGGTCCGTCAGACGCTTACCGTCAATTGTCTAGTTCTCCTATAGACAAAGGAACTTCTTCCCAGCCTACCCCCTCGGGGTATTCAGCTAACACCGAAGAAGGGATTTTTGTATTTAAAGCATAATCCGAAGAGTCATTCCCTACCAAAAAGAGAGGATGGTTCAATCGGGGAGCTCACGAGCGTAGGAAAAGGATGAGAAAGTTACAGCAGCAGTGATCTTTAGCAGCCGTGAATAGGGAGATGAATGATCAAACTCAGGACCTAATTAATAGACGATTAGCCAATTTCCATATACTGGCTACCACAGCTATATACCCGAACCTAGAACAAATCGTAGCACCACAGCCACTACCCTTATTCCCAACACAACCTATGGAAATCGAACCCAACCCAGGAGACCAAATTCCAGCACCTGCTTTCGACCCAGCTGAAATTCCTAGATTCCCAGCACCTCATCCTCCAGACTATGACCCATGGTTTGACAACCACAGGGATTACCCATAACTCCGCCCACGAGAGGAACCCATACAAAACCCAGTAGCACCCTACCCAAACCTTGACCCTCTAGATCCATACTATGATAATGACCAGTATATTCGAGAGAACCCGTACCCTTACGAAGAACCAATGCCACAATACACTGACCCGATACCAGCACCCGCACCACCCATGAGCACTGAGAATGTGCAGGAACTCCGCACGTTTGGTGAGGAGTTGTTAGATGAAAGTGAAAAGATAAGACAAATAGGGGAGAAACTCGTCTGGAAGTACGACGAGCGTAACATGCATATTGGATGAACCCCTATCAGTAATAATAATAATAATAATAATATAAATATATATATATATGTGTGTGTGTGTGTGTGTGTGTAAGTTGAAAAAAAATCCAATACCTACTGATGCATACTAGTATTATATTTTAAATTCCAGTTCTGGTTGTAATAGATATAGATGCATATATATAAAATAGAGTAAAGGTCGCAATGCACGACGATTTTGGATCAATGTGTTGTTGTGTGATTATTCGCATTAAATATTGTTTCGTGATATTAATACTTGGTAAATGTTTATAATCCAGATGGACAACAAAGTGAATCAAGAAAACCAGAATAACAATAATAACAGAAACCAGATAGATAATAGTGCCATCCAACACATAGTGGCACAAGGGATTATAGACGCTATGCCATATATTATCAAAACGGTTAAGGAAGCAGACAATAATAAAAGTAATAGTGGAAGTAAACGACCGCCTACTGAACCTAGTCATAGCGTAAACAATGGACCATTACTTCAAGTGCCTATTCCAAAAAGAAGAAGAACCATGTCTTGTGGTTGTTCTTACAAAGAATTCTAGTCTTGTAAACCAATAGAATTCTCGGGCAATGAAGGAACCAATGCAGCTCTACATTGGATAGAAAAGACTGAGACAGTCTTAAAAATAAGCAAGTGTGCAAAGGAAGACAAAATCATGTTTGCTTCCAATCTGTTTAAGAACTCAGCATTAGAATGGTGGAACACTATCCTCCAGTCTAGGGGAAGTGACAGAATCTATAATATGGAATGGACTGAGTTTAAGAATATGGTGGAAAGGAAATTCTATCCTCCCAATGAAAAAGAACAGATAGCTAATAAGTTCTTAAACCTTAGAATGACTGGAGTAGACAGTAAATGTTACACTACTGTATTCTTTGAATATGCTAGAATAGTGCCAACCCTAGCATCACCAGAACCAGTATTAATCTCCCGTTACATATGCGGATTAATCAGTGAAATTAGACATGTAGTCAAGGCAGCTAGACCACAAACTATAGAAGAAGCTGTAGAACTAGCAAATACCTTGACTGATGAATTAGTGCGTACACAAGAAGAGAACCAGAGGAAGAACCTAGCTCAAAAGCTTGCCCAAGAATTTCGCTATGGAAATTCCAATCGTGAGAAAAATGTTGGTTCTACTTCTACTCCTTACTGCAAGTATTGCAAAAGAAAGCATTATGGAATATGCTCTATATACTGCAATTTCGGCAAAATATCTGGACACAAGGAAGAAGACTGCAGGAAGAAACCTAACAATAAGATATGCTACAATTGTGGAGAACAAGGTCATATTAAGCCGAATTGTCCAAAACTAGCTCCAGCCATGAACAACAAGACTACTAAGAATGCTAGGGCATTTGTTCTAACTGCAGAAGAAGCCAAGATGATTCCGGACGTGATTGCTGGTACGTTTCTAGTTAATGATGTTTTTGCTAAAGTATTATTTGACTCTGGTGCAAACCAAAGTTTTATGAATACTTCATTTTGCAAACTTCTCAATCAACCATTAACTAAACGTCAACAAGAATGTCTAGTAGAGACAACCAATGGAGAATCCATTAAGATCACTGAAATCTTGCAGGGAGCAAAAATAGAAATTTTAAACCAAAACTTTGTTGCTAATCTTTACCCAATGAATCTGGCCGGATTTGATATTGTATTAAGAATGGATTGGTTAGTAGCCAATAAAGCCAGTATTCTATGTGATCAAAAGTCAATCCAAGTAAATTCACCAAAAGGTGAAAAGATCACCATTAAAGGAGATAAACTGTCACACCCCCAAAATTCACCTGCGGAATACTACCGCTTGGAGGCATGACTGACCAGGATCCAGCCACCAATCATATTGAACAAGCATGTAAATGAATATAAAATCCAACCAATCCAATTGGTGTCCAAACAAAAACACAGTTTAAGTTGCAAGCGGAAGCATAACGTTTAAAACCAAAACATAAGTTTAATTGTTTCAAAGTTTAATCATGGCACACAGTTGTCCATGTCCCACAACGACTCTCTTCCATGCAAGCTCTAGCTAAGTACCTATTGACCTGCAAAGCATGTAGTAACGAGTCAACAACAAGTTGAGTGAGTTCACGGTTGGGTGTTCATTTTTAAGTTGTTCCAAAAACAGTTTCCTTTAACTGGCATCCTGCCGTGGGGGTTACCCCATAGTTGAAAACGTGATTTGTTTACCCATTTACTCTGGCAATACAGCCGTGGGGGCTACCCCATGTTAGTTATCTGGCATTTCGGCCGTGGGGGCTACCCCATGTATACACTAGACTCGTTACCATATCGACTGCTGACTGTAGTCATGTTTATGTGCCCTGAACTGTCAATGTCTATCATCATTGACGTGCCCAGATCCATTAGTTCACGCCCGTCCTCTGCGGCACGGTGTGAGGCTTGTCAGACCTAAATAGCGCTATCTAACTAATGACCCACTCGCCATTGGCCCGGCGATTAAGTCGATATAAAAAGGAGGGACTTCGTGATAGAGTTTTGGTCTAGTACGAGTTATCTGTCCATGAGGACGAGGAATTATATTCCTGAACCAATATTGTCCTACCCAAGAAAGGACGAGGAATCCATGTTCCTTAACCCCATCCCCAACCCCTGGGAATCCCATGCTTTGTAGAGGGTGTGAACTCACCTTGGTTTGCTCAGCAGATACACAGAAAGGTCAATCAAGCTATATTGTGGTCAACCACGTCCTAACATAGTTGTACCACACAAGTCAGGTTCGTATTTAGGTAGTGCACGTATGTTTTCTACACACATTTGCATACACGTATTGATCATGGCACACACGTATAAATACTTCAGTTAATCAACAGGGCATAAACACATCCAATAGCCTCATCTACGTAAATAAGCAAAGTCCAAGTATGCGGCCCAATTAGTTGGGCTCGTAACAGCATGCAAGTCCAAAACAGTGTGCTCGTGTATATGGTCTAGAGTCGAGACTAGAGATCCCGAGTCGAGACTGTGCGGTCTCGAGTTGTAGCCCACAAGTTCTCATGTCGCAACTGAGGAGGTCTCGAGTTATGCATGTACTTAGTCGAGACTAGACGGTCTCGAGTCGCAACCGGACCCGCAACCGTGGTCTCGAGTTATGCTGCTTGTGTGAGAGAGCTATGGTCTCGAGTCGCAACCACTGTGGTTTCGAGTTGTGGCCTAATGGTCTCGAGTCGAGACCGAAGGTCTCGACTGGAACACCTGCTGATTGCCAGCATTTGTACTAGCCAATGGAATTCCGATTTCATGCAACAGTATGTACTATCCATACAAACTTGTTTTCTTGTCTAATGCTCAAATAAAACGGATCAAACAAGCATTTTTCAAATGTTCATAACATGTTCAACATATATTCAAATAGTTCATCAAATATTCATATCACAATCAACTCTTATTCATCCATTTCATCATTTATAAGCATGTTCATTCAAGGCAACCTAAACCTCTAAACAAATGCATGATTCGGACATCACTAAAGGCTATCATCGGTTCCTATATCTAGTATGTTCAATCAATATAATAGCATGTTCACATAAGATTCATCATATTTAAAACACATACACTAAAACCAATTGTTCAAACATATCGCACTTAGCTAGTGCATCAACATCCGATTATTCAAGAACATGCTTGTGTCCACTTATACATTTCTACTAAATTTAATTGTCAAGTTAGCATGATAATCATTAATTCCCTCAATCTTCCTAACCACATAAGAGTATGCGTGTTATACAAAAACATGTGCATCTTTCAACAAATAATCATCATTTACTAACAATAACCATCTTCTATCAAACAAACACCTTTATCAACAATTTCTCATGTATTTGTTATTAAAAAACTAAAGGAGATACTAACCGGCTAGAGGGTATGAAGGGTGAACTTCCGATTGACGATTCCAAGCTTGAACCGAGGGTCCTAGTGTTGCCGGTTTGAATCCGAGAATGAGAGGAGAAGGATGTTGAGACTTAGGGTTTTAGTGAGAGAGAGAGGGAGAGTGTGTGTGAGAGTGTGTGTGAGAGTGTGTGTGAGTTGCCCAAAGAAATGGCAAGGTTGGTTATCATCAAGGATTATATACTTGTTCTAAATTGGTGCACCCTAATGGGCTTTCGGGTAGACTAAAGGGGGTGCATGGCCCAACCGGCCCAACTGTTGCACTGTTCACTCGAGACCGTATGGTCTCGAGTCAGGTCCTTGTGTCTCGGGTCATATAAATACATGCATACATATAAGCACAGTACATATTCACATCACATTTACTTATCATTTATTAACTATCATGTTAACTAGTTACATAACGTTCAAATGTGTTACATCGAGATACCAAGAAGGGTTCTAAATTACGAGTTGTCACATTATCCCCAAGTTGAAAGAAATTTCGTCCCGAAATTTGGTAAGTACTCACTGAGGAAGCTAGTTAAGTCGTATGGTTTTCACTGGTTTTCCTGGGGTGTTACATCCTCCCCCCGTTGATCTGGAATTTCGTCTCGAAATTCCGTAGCTTCAGCCTCAGCAGTGGTTGTACTGTTTGCGAATAGTTGGGGATACTTTTGTTTCATCTGATCTTCGCGTTCCCAGGTGAACTCTGGGCCGCGACGTGAGTTCCAACGAACTCGAACGAGAGGTATTCTAGTGTTCTTGAGGACCTTAACATCCCAGTCCGTGATTTCAACTGGTTCCTCGACGAATCGTAACTGCTCGTCGATGGTGAGTTCCTTCAAAGGAACTACGAGGGTCTCATCTGACAGACACTTCTTCAGATTTGACACGTGGAAAACGTTGTGAACTGCAATGAGTTCTGCTGGTAAGTTCAGCCTGTAGGCCACCCTGCCTATTTTTTCGATGATTTCAAAAGGTCCGACGTATCGTGGGTTAAGTTTGCCTTGTTTGCCAAAACGAACCACACCCTTCCAGGGTGAAACCTTGAGTAGTACCCGCTCCCCAACCTGGAGCTCAAGTGGTTTCCTGCCCTTATCGGCGTAGACTTTCTGACGGTCACGAGCTGCCGCCATGCGTTGTCGTATTTGAGCAATTCGTTCAGTTGTGTCTACCACATGTTCTGGACCGGTGATCTGACTATCCCCCACCTCTGCCCAACAAAGAGGTGACCGGCATTTACGTCCGTACAATGCCTCAAACGGAGCAGCTTTAATGCTGGTGTGGTAGCTGTTATTGTACGAGAATTCCACAAGTGGCAGATGCTTTTCCCAGCTGTTGCCAAAGTAGATTACACATGCACGAAGCATGTCTTCTAAGGTTTGAATAGTGCGCTCAGACTGCCCGTCCGTCTGAGGGTGATACGCCGTGCTCATGTCTAATCGTGAGCCAAAGGATTTGTGCATTGCTTGCCACAGCTCTGAAGTAAAACGTGCATCACGATCTGAGATAATGGAGGTGGGCACCCCGTGCCTCGAAACAACTTCCTTGAGGTATACTTCTGCTAGAGTGGAGAATTTATCCGTCTCCTTGATAGCCAGGAAGTGCGCAGACTTTGTGAGTCGATCCACGATCACCCAAATAGTATCATTTCCGCGCTGGGATCTAGGCAGGCCAGTAACGAAATCCATGGAAATTTGCTCCCATTTCCATTGAGGTATCTCTGGTTGTTGGAGTAGGCCTGAGGGTTTCTGGTATTCCGTCTTGACTCTCGCACAAGTCAAACACTTGCTGACGTAGGTTGCTACATGCTAGGCCACCAATACGTAGTTTTGATATCGTGGTACATCTTATCCGAACCAGGATGTACCGAGTAGCGAGACTTGTGTGCCTCATCCATCACAAGCTCTCGTAGGTCGCCATAAAGCGGGGCCCAAATGAGTCCCGTTACGTAGTAGGCACCGTCTTCCTTTTGTTCTAAGCGTCGCCTTGAGCCGCGTAGGGCTTCAGCCCTGACGTTTTCTGGTTTCAATGCTTCTATCTGAGCAGCTCGTATTTGGGAAGGGAGATTAGAATGTATAGTGAGTTATAAAGCTCGCACGCGCTTAGGCGCGGTGTCCTTTCGACTGAGGGCGTCGGCCACAACATTGGCCTTGCCCGGGTGATACCTGATCGAGCACTCGTAGTCATTCAGTAGCTCGACCCATCGTCGTTGTCGCATATTCAGTTCCTTCTGCTTGAAGATATGCTCGAGGCTCCTGTGGTCGGTGTAGATGGCGCACTTGGTACCGTACAGGTAATGTCGCCATATCTTAAGTGCAAAAACAACAGCTCCCAGCTCTAAATCATGCGTGGGGTAGTTCCTTTCATGAACTTTAAGTTGGCGTGAGGTGTAGGCTATAACTTTATCTCCTTGCATCAACACACAACCAAGACCCTGAATTGATGCGTCGCAGTAAACCACAAAGTCGTCTGTGCCCTCTGGCAATGAAAGGATAGGTGCGCTGCAAAGTCTGTCCTTTAAATGCTGAAATGCTAATTCCTGTGCATTTCCCCAGCGATAAACAACGCCCTTCTGCGTTAGTGAGGTGAGAGGCTGTGCAACCTTGGAAAAATCCTTAATGAACCTCCTGTAGTAACCTGCCAAACCCATGAATTGGCGAATTTCCGTTGGTGTACGAGGTGCAGGCCAGTTCTTAATCGAGTCTACTTTGGATGGATCAACGTGAATCCCATCCTTGTTTACCACGTGGCCTAGGAAATGGACTTCACGAAGCCAGAAGTCGCATTTCGAGAACTTTGCGTAAAGCTGTTCTGTTCGAAGGAGTTCCAGAACAAGTCGTAGATGCTGTTCGTGTTCCTCCTGACTCTTGGAATAGATCAGGATGTCGTCAATGAAGACTATAACGAACTTGTCCAGGTAAGGCTTGCACACTCGATTCATCAAGTCTATGAAAATCGCAGGTGTGTTTGTCAGCCCAAAAGGCATGACCAAAAACTCATAGTGTCCATAACGAGTTCTAAAAGCTGTTTTGGAGACGTCATCTTCTCGGACTCTCAGTTGATGATATCCCGATCTCAAATCGATTTTCGAATAGTAGCTCGACCCTTGTAGCTGGTAGAACAAGTCGTCAATGCGCGGTAGAGGATAACGATTCTTCACAGTCACCTTATTGAGTTCACGATAGTCGATACACATTCTAAAGGTACCGTCTTTGTTCTTCACAAATAACACTGGAGCTCCCCAGGGCGATGAGCTTGGACGAATAAAACCCTTATCCAAGAGTTCTTGTAGTTCCCTAGAGAGCTCTTCCAACTCTGATGGAGCTAAACGATAAGGTGCACGAGCTATAGGCGCAGCTCCAGGAGCTAGTTCAATCTGAAACTCGACTTGGCGATGAGGTGGAAGACCAGGTAATTCCTCAGGAAATACCTCAGGATAGTCGCGTACAATTGGAAAATCTTCTATCTTCTTCTCTTTCTCCGAGGTGTCTGTAACGAGAGCCAAAATGGCAGTGTGACCCTTTCGCAAGCACTTCTGGGCCTTAAGGAAAGAGATGACGTTCTCAACAGCACCCCTCTTGTTGCCACGAATCATGAGAGGTTCGCCACCGGAACCAGGAATACGAACAATCTTCTCGTTGCAAAGAATCTATGCTCGGCGTTGGGATAACCAATCCATCCCAATGACAACGTCGAAACTACCCAAGACGATAGGAATAAGGTCGATAGAGAAAGTCTGGTTAGCGAGAATAAGTTTACAACCCTTGACTACGTGTGCGGCCTCTAAACTCTTACCATTTGCTAGCTCTACGGTGTGCTTGTTATTCAAAGGTGTTGGAATACGCTTAAGCATTCGACTAACTTCTAGTGACACGTAGCTAGTATCGGCACCCGAATCAAACAAAACTGTAACGTAAAAGTCGTCGAGAAGGAACTTACCCGTCACAACATTGGGGTCATTCCTTGCTTCACCTTGGCCAATCACGAACACCCGCCCCCTGGCTCCATTGTTGTTGTTGTTCCCATTGTTACCATTCCCCTGATTATTGTTGTTGTTGTTGTTCTGGTTCCTGTTCAGTTGGGGACAATCTTTCTTGAAGTAGCCTTCAGCTCCACACTGAAAGCACCCTTTGTTGTTACCCTGCTGCTGCTGCTGTCGCTGGTTCTGAGGGGCCTGTTGTTGACGATTCTGGTTTGCGGGGTACAAGCTTCTGCAATCCTTGGCGGCGTGACCTGGCTTGTTGCACCGATGACAGTTGCCCCTGGTGCATGGCCCGCTGTGGTGTAGATTGCAGCGATTGCACTTGGGGTGATTCCCCTTGTACCCACCATGACTTTGACCACCAGACGATTGCTGACTGGGGCTCTTGTAGTCATCAGTCTTTCTCTGCTGAGACTGAGATTGCACAGAAGTTGAACCCTTGCTTGAAGCTCCATCCCATTTTCTCTTGTTGTCATTAGGAGCATCCGAAGTAGCTGTAGCACTTATACGCTTTGGTAACCTGTTTGCTCCACCGCCTGATCAGTAAGACGGTGAGCCAACTGAACAACCTGCTGGATAGTGGCAAGGTTTGCTGAAGTCACATGACTTTGGATTTCTGGCACCAAGCCCTTGAGAAAGAGTTCAATTCGCTTAATTGGAGGGTCCACCATAGTAGGACATAATAAGGCAAGCTCATTCGATCTCTTAGTATACGCCTCAATTTCTGACCCCGTCATCTTGAGGTTGTAGAACTCGACTTCCAGCTTATGAATGTCGTCACGACTGCAGTATTCCTCCTTGATCATCTACTTAAAAGTTTCCCATGGGGTGGCGTTGGCAGCAACCAACCCCAGCATTTGAACCTGAGCGTTCCACCATGTGAGGGCTAAACCCTCGAGAGTACCGGTAGCATACTTCACCCTGCGCGCCTCAGGGCATTCACACATTTCGAACACTGATTCTAGTTTCTCAAACCAGTGGAGGAGACCTACGGCTCCTTCAGTGCCGCTAAAAGTAGTAGGTCGGCAGTCCATAAAAGTTTTAAAAGTGCACACAGGTGGCTGAGCATGTTGACCTATTGTGGGTGAAAGAAAGACAGAGTTTAACACAAAAGTTGGTTCACGAGAGTAGGATCTAAAGATCCTAGAATGAGTTTGGACTGCAGGATATACCTCCTGTGTGTGCAGCTGCAAGTGCCGCAGCAACTCGTTCGTTAATCAGAGCCGTCAACTGGGCTTGAGTCATGTTAACGCGTCCAGACATGATCTTCACATCAAGGGAAACATGAGTGAGAGAGGTTCGTGAAAGTGCGATGACAGAAGGGAGTAAGCACACACGTGTTCAAGCAACAGTAGTTATACTAACCAAGCATACCATGAGCAATGTACTATGTAACTAATCAAGTAGGCAATATATACACAGATCATATCACCTAGAATGTCGAGCCTTGCATGTGGAGTGAAGCGTCGTTGTGGATCGTAGAGCACTGTACAGGTTATAGTCTGATTTTAATAAAACTCTTTCCCATTATTAAAACCAAGTTCACTATAACCAATGGCTCTGATACCAATCTGTCACACCCCCAAAATTCACCTGCGGAATACTACCGCTTGGAGGCGTGACTGACCAGGATCCAACCACCAATCATATTGAACAAGCATGTAAGTGAATATAAAATCCAACCAATCCAATTGGTTTCCAAACAAAAACATAATTTAAGTTGCAAGCGGAAGCATAACGTTTAAAACCAAAACATAAGTTTAATTGTTTCAAAGTTTAATCATGGCACACAGCTGTCCATGTCCCACAACGACTCTCTTCCATGCAAGCTCCAGCTAAGTACCTATTGACCTGCAAAGCATGTAGTAACGAGTCAACAACAAGTTGAGTAAGTTCACGGTTGGGTGTTCATTTTTAAGTTGTTCTAAAAACAGTTTCCTTTAACTGGCATCCTGCCGTGGGGGTTACCCCATAGTTGAAAACATGATTTGTTTACCCGTTTACTCTAGCAATACAGCCGTGGGGGCTACCCCATGTTAGTTATCTGACATTTCGGCCATGGGGGCTACCCCATGTATGCACTAGACTCGTTACCATATCGACTGCTGACTTTAGTCATGTTTATGTGCCCTGAACTGTGAATGTCTATCATCATTGACGTGCCCAGATCCATTAGTTCACGCCCGTCCTCTGCGGCACGGTGTGAGGCTTGTCAGACCTAAATAGCGCTATCTAACTAATGACCCGCTCGCCATTGGCCCGGCGATTAAGTCGATATAAAAAGGAGGGACTTCGTGATAGAGTTTTGGTCTAGTACGAGTTATCTGTCCATGAGGACGAGGAATTATATTCCTGAACCAATATTGTCCTACCCAAGAAAGGACGAGGAATCCATGTTCCTTAACCCCATCCCCAACCCCTGGGAATCCCATGCTTTGTAGAGGGTGTGAACTCACCTTGGTTTGCTCGGCAGATACACAGAAAGGTCAATCAAGCTATATTGTGGTCAACCACGTCCTAACATAGTTGTACCACACAAGTCAGGTTCGTATTTAGGTAGTGCACGTATGTTTTCTACACACATTTGCATACACGTATTGATCATGGCACACACGTATAAATACTTCAGTTAATCAACTGGGCATAAACACATCCAATAGCCTCATCTACGTAAATAAGCAAAGTCCAAGTATGCGGCCCAATTAGTTGGGCTCGTAACAGCATGCAAGTCCAAAACAGTGTGCACGTGTATATGGTCTCGAGTCGAGACTAGAGATCCCGAGTCGAGACTGTGCGGTCTCGAGTTGTAGCCCACAAGTTCTCGTGTCGCAACTGAGGAGGTCTCGAGTTATGTATGTACTTAGTCGAGACTAGACGGTCTCGAGTCGCAACCGGACCCGCAACCGTGGTCTCGAGTTATGCTGCTTGTGTGAGAGAGCTATGGTCTCGAGTCGCAACCACTGTGGTTTCGAGTTGTGGCCTAATGGTCTCGAGTCGAGACCGAAGGTCTCGACTGGAACACCTGCTGATTGCCAGCATTTGTACTAGCCAATGGAATTCTGATTTCATGCAACAGTGTGTACTATCCATACAAACATGTTTTCTTGTCTAATGCTCAAATAAAACGGATCAAACAAGCATTTTTCAAATGTTCATAACATGTTCAACATATATTCAAATAGTTCATCAAATATTCATATCACAATCAACTCTTATTCATCCATTTCATCATTTACAAGCATGTTCATTCAAGGCAACCTAAACCTCTAAACAAATGCATGATTCGGACATCACTAAAGGCTATCATCGGTTCCTATATCTAGTATGTTCAATCAATATAATAGCATGTTCACATAAGATTCATCATATTTAAAACACATACACTAAAACCAATTGTTCAAACATATCGCACTTAGCTAGTGCATCAACATCCGATTATTCAAGAACATGCTTGTGTCCACTTATACATTTCTACTAAATTTAATTGTCAAGTTAGCACGATAAGCATTAATTCCCTCAATCTTCCTAACCACATAAGAGTATGCGTGTTATACAAAAACATGTGCATCTTTCATCAAATAATCATCATTTACTAACAATAACCATCTTCTATCAAACAAACACCTTTATCAACAATTTCTCATGTATTTGTTATTAAACAACTAAAGGAGATACTAACCGGCTAGAGGGTATGAAGGGTGAACTTCCGATTGACGATTCCAAGCTTGAACCGAGGGTCCTAGTGTTGCCGGTTTGAATCCGAGAATGAGAGGATAAGGATGTTGAGACTTAGGGTTTTAGTGAGAGAGAGAGGGAGAGTGTGTGTGAGAGTGAGTGTGAGTTGCCCAAAGAAATGGTAAGGTTGCTTATCATCAAGGATTATATACTTGTTCTAAATTGGTGCACCCTAATGGGCTTTCGGGTAGACTAAAGGGGGTGCATGGCCCAACCGGCCCAACTGTTGCACTGTTCACTCGAGACCGCATGGTCTCGAGTCGGGTCCTTGTGTCTCGGGTCATATAAATACACGCATACATATAAGCACAGTACATATTCACATCACATTTACTTATCATTTATTAACTATCATGTTAACTAGTTACATAACGTTCAAACGTGTTACATCGAGATACCAAGAAGGGTTCTAAATTACGAGTTGTCACATAAACTGTCTAGATCCACAAAATTCATCTCTGTGATGAAAACAGCCAGTTATGGTAGAAAAGGGTCACTAGTGTATATGATTTCCATAATCATTAACACTAAAGGAAAGGAATTGAAAGATATCCCCGTAGTATCTCAATTCTCAGATGTATTTCCAGAAGAGCTATCAGGACTACTGCCAGACAGGGAAGTCGAATTCAGAATTCATTTGCTACCAGGGATAGCGCCAATTGCCAAAGCACCTTACCGTTTGGCACCAGCAGAAATGCAAGAACTAAAGGAACAGTTGGACAATATTTTGTAGAAAGGATTCATACAGCCCAGTTCATCGTAATGGGGAGCACATATATTATTTGTCAAGAAGAAAGACGGGTCAATGCGTATGTGCGTTGATTACCGAGAATTAAACAAAGTCATGATTAAAAATCGGTACCCATTACCGAGAATTAATGATCTGTTTGATCAATTGCAAGGAGCCCGATTCTTTTCTAAGATCGACTTATGCGCAGGATATCATCAATTAAGGGTACAGGAAGAGGACATTCCTAAGACCGCTTTTAGGACAAGGTATGGCCATTATGAATTTACTGTCATGCCGTTTGGTTTAACCAATGCCCCTGCTGCATTTATGGACATGATGAACCGAATATGTAAGATATATTTGGATAAATTCATAATTGTCTTTATAGATGATATTCTCATTTACTCTAAGAGTAAAGAGGAACATGCAGTGCATCTGCATGCACTCCTAAATTTACTGAGAAAAGAAAAGCTTTACGCTAAATTTTCAAAATGCGAATTTTGGTTAGAAGAAGTAAAATTCCAGGACATTTAGTTAATCATGAAGGAATTCATGTGGATCCCACAAAGATTGAGGCAATTACTAAATGGAAAGTCCCTGAATCACCAACAGAGGTTAGAAGTTTCCTAGGACTGGCTGGTTATTATAGAAGATTTATCCGAGATTTTTCTAGAATAGTCATTCCTTTAACAAAACTGACCTATAAATCTGTTAAGTTTGAATGGGGACCAAAACAGGAAGAAGCCTTTAGAATTCTTAAGCAAAGATTAACCAACGCACCCATACTAGCGTTACCAGAAGGAACTGAAGATTTTGTAGTCTATTGTGATGCTTCTAAGTTAGGTTATGGATGTGTATTGATGCAACGTCAAAAGGTTATAGCCTATGCATCTAGACAACTTAAGAATCATGAAGAAAATTATTCAACCCATGATTTAGAATTAGGAGCTATAATTTTTGCCCTGAAAATTTGGAGACATTACCTTTATGGAAGTAAGTTTACCATTTTCACCGATCATAAGAGTTTAAGATATGTTTTTGGGCAAAAGGAGTTAAATATGAGACAAAGACGCTGGATGGAAATTCTTAGTGATTATGATTGTAATATCCAGTATCATGCAGGAAAGGCTAATGTAGTAGCTGATGCTTTAAGTCGAAAGTATTACGAAAAACCAAAAAGAGTACGTTCTCTTAAATTAAATTTGTAGATAGATTTAAATGAACAGATTAGAGAAGTACAAGAATCAGTAATCAAGGACGACACTGAAAAATTGAAAGGAATGATTAAGGAATTAGAACAAGGAACATATGGAATTTGGAGATTCCATAAGAAAAGGATGTGGATACCCAAACTAGGAAACCTACGCCACCAAATATTAGAAGAAGCCCATAAGTCTAAGTATACGATACATTCTGGAAGTGATAAGATGTATCAAGACTTAAGAAAGAATTTCTGGTGGATAGGATTGAAAAAGGATATAGCAGCTTATGTTGCCAGGTGTCTAACCTGTTCACAAGTTAAAGCTGAACATCAGAAGCCCTCGGGTTTATTGCAGCAATTGGAAATGCCAATATGGAAATGGGAATTGATAACAATGGACTTTTTTACAAAATTTCCCAATACACGAAAAGGTAATGATACAATCTGGGTGATTGTAGACAGGCTAACCAAGTCTGCTCATTTCCTACCGATGAAGGAAACTTTCAATATGGAACAGTTAGCCAAGTTATATGTAAATGAAATAGTTTCCTTACATGGAATTCCTTATCAAATGTTTCTGATAGAGATAGCCGTTTTACTTCTCATTTTTGGACAAGTTTCCAAAAAGCAATGGGAACCAAGCTGAATCTAAGCACAGCTTATCATCCTCAAACGGATGGACAAAGCGAAAGGACAATTCAGACAATGGAAGATATGCTTAGAGCTTGTGTAATTGATTTTGGAGGAAATTGGGATGATCACTTACCATTAATAGAATTCTCCTACAACAACAGATATCATACCAGTATCAATGATGCACCATTCGAAGCACTTTATGGACGAAAGTGCCGAACTCCAGTCTGTTGGGCAGAAATTGGAGAAAAGCAATTGTCTGGACAAGAGATAGTACAAGAAACAACGGACAAGATTATTCAAGTCAAAGAAAGACTGAAAGCAGCACGCGATCGACAAAAGAGCTATGCTGATAACAGGAGAAAACCATTGGAATTTCAAGTTGGAGACAATGTATTATTAAAAGTTTCTCCTTGCAAATGAGTGGTAAGATTCATCAAGAGAGGAAAACTAAGCCCCATGTATGTTGGACCCTTTAAGATTATTAGAAAAATAGGATCAGTAGCTTACCAGCTACAACTGCCTGAAGAAATGGCAGGAATACATGATGTATTTCATGTATGTAATCTCAAAAAGTGCTTAGCCGATGAATCACTGGTGGTACCTCTTAAGGAGATAGAGGTAAATGAGAAACTTAAGTTTGTAGATAAGCCTTTACAAATTGAAGACAGAAAAGTCAAGAATCTCAAACACAAGAGATTGGTTCTAGTTAAAGTAAAATGGGATTTCAAGCGAGGACCCGAGTACACTTGGGATGTCACACCCCCAAAATACCACATGCGAAAACCCCGCTAGGCGTGTGACAAACCAGGATCCAGCCACCAATCACATTGAACTAATATCAAGATATTAAATAAAGTTTCCATTTATTAAAATAAAACATTCATAAACATGACCCAAGTTTAACATGTTAAGCGGAAGCAAAAGATAAGTCATCATTCAATGTTTCAAAACCAAATATATATGAAAACCAAATGTATTTTCATGTGTTCTCCAAGAGGCTCAACCCATGACTACTCCAACAATCCCAGATAGCAAGTTCCTTGTCCATAGTATCTAACGACCTGCGAGCATGCAACAAGTGTATCAGATAACGCTGGTGAGTTCATAGTTTTACGAAAATGTTAATTGCCAATTGTTTAGTTCAGTTTATTGATAATGTTGATAATAACTCGAGTACCGTACAAGATGCCTCCAGATTGTTTTGCCCGTCCCCAATGCCCCCTATCTAAGCATTGGTCATGATTAAGGTCATTAGTTGCCCGTCCTCTCAGGTACGGTGTGAGGTTGCCAAGCCTAATAGCGCTATCAACTAATACCCCGTTACCTCTCAGGTAACTAATTCGTTATAAGATGGGACTTAAAGTGATAGGAAGTGAGTGTATTATCTAACATCCCAGTTTTTACCCAAAAGACTTATTCCTCTCAGGAATACCCATTTGATTGTCCCACCCACCGGGACGCATGCTCAAGAGAAGAGAAGTGAACTCACCTTAGTTTTGCTCGGTATGTTAAGTTACCCGTTCCAAGTTAATCAACCAAACCCTACCGTGGTTACCAATGAAATCAGTTTCATAATCAATTAAGTCACGTATTTTCACAGTTTGCATTCATCGCAAAGATCACCATATAACACATAGCAAATATTCAATCGCATACAAGTCCACATCCCATGTGCATGACGCATAATAACATTTAACAGGTGAGTTTACTACTCACACACCCAACCAGGTTCCTCGTTCATATTTACTATTATTAATATACATCGATAAAACATTATCAACCTCATACAACTCATAAACAATTTGGGACCTTACTGTTTAAAAGGTTCTGTTTGTTTGTTCACCTGCAGCATCTCCACGAAGAACCAGTTCTTCGTGGGATGTCCTCACGACGAAAGATCCTCTCGACGAAGAACAGTACTTCGTCTAGAAGTGTTGCGACGAAGAACCTCTGTTGTTCATCAAAGGGCCAGTCGACGAAGGATCAAGTCCTTCGTCAACGTGGGTTCTTCGTGAGGGGGTCTTTCATCGCTGCACATCAACAATTTCATTAACTTACAATTTTTGTGGCATACTAATAACCCTAATCATTACTGAATCATTAGCGTATGATCATTAATCAAATCGGATCAACACCATCTACTAGATACTAAATCTGTTTCATGGATTATACATCAACACCGTCATTGCACGACTTAACACATGATCTTTAATGAGTTCTTATCACCATACAAAACCTCGTCATCAATCTACATCTGTTGTACATTAGTTTAGATTTGACAGTGATCTATATTAGATGCATCAGTGATTCTATGAGCATACAACCCTAGATGCGATTCCTTAAGCAAGAACACTATTTAACACAACATCATGCATCAATACCATTTCAATTCTAGACAAGTATCACAAAAGAACATAAATAAATCAATCAATATCTCACTAACCGTGATACCGAAGTGATTAGTTTATTCGAGATGGAAAGGCTTCGAGACCCACGATTGCCGTCGCACAGGAAGGCGAGGAAAGGGAGAAAGTTTTAGGGTTTGGTGTTTGAGTTCTGCAGGTTATACAAACAAAATAACTGTCGGGCTCAATTTGGGCCACGAATGGACCTGGGCTGAGATTCCTCTCGACGAAGTACTCCCCTGGCGAAGAACCTTCTTCGCCTCGTTGTGATTGTGACGAAGAACCTTAGTTCTTCATCAAATGGAGAGTCAACGAAGGATAGATTCTTCGTCGACTTGAGTGTGATGTGCGGCCAAAAGTTAAGAAGCATAAACACGTCAAGTCTAAACGTTAAACAACTCCTAGATTATCATTTACAACCAAACATAACAATATTTTAATCATTCATACATCGTGCGCATGTTACAACATAAAACGAATTGTGAAAACAGGACTGTGAAACAAGTGATGCGTAGAGGAAAGACCTTGAAATCTCGGGTTGTCACATCATCCCCAACTTGAAAGAAATTTCGTCCCGAAATTTGATAAGTAACTCAAAGCGGTAGAGTGTTAGATCAGGATGACTGCGAATTTTCCTCGGGTGCCACATCATCCCCAACTTGAAAAGGAATTTCATCCCGAAATTCACCAGTTGCATTAGGATTAGATTGGTCAGTTGGGAAAAGTTGAGGATACTTGAGCTTCATCTGATCCTTGCGTTCCCACATGAACTCCGGTCCACGCCTTGAGTTCCAACGGACTCTCACGATCGGGATTCGACTATGCTTACGAACCTTGACTTCCCGATCCATATTTTCAATGGGTTCTTCGAAAAGTTGCAATTTGTCGTCGTTTTTCAGTTCTTGAAGTGGTACCATAAGTGTTTCATCGGACAAACACTTCTTTAATTGCGAAACATGGAAGACATCATAAACGTTACCCAACTCAGCAGGTAACTCGAGCTTATAAGCCACTTTACCAATTCGTTCCAAAATTTTTAACGGCCCGACATAACGCGGATTGAGCTTCCCGCGTTTCCCAAAGCGTACCACACCCTTCCAGTGTGAGACTTTCAACATAACACGATCGCCTACAGCGAACTCCAAGGGTTTTCTACGCTTGTCAGGGTAGCTTTTCTGACGGTCGCGCGCTGCCGCCATACGATTTCTGATCTGGATAATCTTCTCTGAAGTTTCAAGTACAAGTTCCGGACCTGTGATCTGGCTATCACCCACCTCAGCCCAACAGAGAGGAGAACGACATTTTCGTCCATACAATGCTTCGAACAAAGCTGCCTGGATGCTGGTATGGTAACTGTTGTTGTAAGAGAATTCTATTAACGGCAAGTGTTTCTCCCACCCCTTACCAAAATCGAGCACACATGCTCGCTGCATGTCTTCAAGTGTTTGGATGGTTCGTTCGCTTTAACCATCCGTCTGAGGGTGGTAAGTAGTACTCATGTCGAGACGTGAGCCGAATGATTTATGCATTGATTGCCACAAATCAGATATGAAACGCGGGTCACGATCCAAGATAATAGAGGTTGGCACCCCGTGCCTAGAAACCACCTCCTTCAGATAGACAGCAGCAAGTTATGAGAACCTATCCGTTTCCTTGATTGCTAGGAAGTGCGCTGACTTGGTGAGACGATCAACGATCACCCAGATGGTATCATTTCCGTTTTGAGTTCTTGGCAGACCAGTGACGAAATCCATAGCAATTTGCTCCCATTTCCACATGGGTATCTCTGGTTGCTGAAGCAGGCCAGAGGCTTTCTGATACTCCACCTTGACTTTCGCACAGGTCAAACATTTACTCACATACGTCGCGATGTGGGCTTTCATCTTCGGCCACCAGTATAAGACCTTGAGGTCCTGATACATCTTATCTGAACCCGGGTGAACATAGTATCTAGACTTGTGTGCTTCGTCCATCACGAGCTCTCTAAGATTACCATACGAAGGAACCCATATCCGTTCCATGAAATAATAAATGCCGTCGGATCTCTCTACAAGTCATTTCTCCATGCCCTGCAAATATTCTGCTTCCAGGTTTTCTTCCTTCAACGTTTCAGTCTGAGCAGAATGGATCTGATCAGGTAATTTAGAGTGAATAGTGAGCTGCAGAGGGCGGACACGCTTGGGTTTCGTTTCCTTTCGACTAAGGGCTTCAGCTACAACGTTAGCTTTACCTGGATGGTACTTGATTGCACAATCGTAGTTGTTTAAGATTTCTACCCAGCAACGCTGTCGCATATTCAATTCCTTATGATCAAAGATATGCTGAAGGCTCTTGTGGTCGGTATAAATAGTGCATTTAGTACCATACAAGTAATGCCTCCAGATTTTTTAACGCAAAAACCACAGCCACCAACTCTAAGTCGTGAGTCGTGTAATTCTTCTCATGAACCTTCAACTGTCGAGAAGCGTACGCTATCACCTTCTCGCATTGCATTAGCACACAACCAAGACCCTGAATAGAAGCATCACAGTACACCACAAAATCCTCGGTACCATCAGGCAAAGACAAGATTGGTGCACTGCAGAGTTTTTGTTTCAAGAGTTGGAAAGTATCCTCCTGCTTCGTTCCCCAAGAATATACTACGCCTTTTTGTGTCAATGCGGTAAGAGGTTGAGCGATCTTCGAGAAGTCTTTAATAAATCTGCGATAGTACCCAGCGAGACCAAGAAATTGTCGCACCTCCGAGGGATTCTTCGGTACCGCCCAATTTCTGATAGCATCAATCTTAGCAGGATCCACGTGTATCCTCATTTCGTTAACAATGTAGCCAAGGAAGTGTACTTCTCGTATCTAGACCTCACACTTAGAAAACTTCGCGTAGAGTTGCTCTTTCCTCAAGAGCTCCAAGATAAGACGCAAGTGTCGCTCATGGTCCTCCTTGCTCTTAGAATAGATCAAAATGTCATCGATAAACACAATGACGAATTCGTCATGAGACGGTTTACAGCTGGTCAAACTCTCATCTGATGATAGCCCGATCTTAAGTCAATTTTTGAGTAGAAGCTTGACCCTTGCAGCTGGTCAAACAGATCATCAATGCGAGGCAAAGGGTAACGGTTCTTGACTGTCACTTGGTTAAGCTCACGGTAATCTATACACATACGAAAGGACCCGCCTTTCTTCTTCACAAACAGAATTGGGGCTCCCCAAGGCGAAGAACTGGATTGGATAAAACCTCTATCCAACAGTTCTTGGAGTTGGTTAGACAGTTGTTGCAACTCTCCTGGTGCAAGGCGATAAGGAGCACGAGCAATCGGGGCTGCTCCTGGTGTAAGGTCAATCTGAAATTCCACCTAACGATGTGGAGGTAAACAAGGAAGTTCTTCAGGAAATACGTCAGAAAACTCATGAACAACTGGAAGGTCCACGATTTTCCTTTTTTCAGGCTGTGTATCGGTAACAAGTGCTAAAAATACAGGATAACCATTACGTAAACACTTCTGGGCTTTCATGGCTGATATGATGCCAACCATTGCACCACTACGATGACCTTTAACCGACAGGGATTCTCCACTGAGGAGAGGGATACGTACGATTTTCTCCTTACAAAGAATTTCCGCTTGGTGTTTAGACAACCAGTCCATTCCAATGACTACATCGAAGCTTCCAAGAGTAACGGGGAGTAGGTCAATGTCGAATACTTGACCCATAAGATCGAGTTTACACCCAAAAAGAACATGTGAAACTTCAATCGATTTTCCATCAGCTAATTCTACTACGTGTTTGTTTACAAGAGGTGTAGGAGGCAACCCTAACTGACGATTGAACCCCAATGACACATAACTCCAATCGGCACCAGATTCGAATAAAACAGAAGCAAATAGATTGTTCACAGAAAACGTACCAGTCACAACGTTGCCATCATTCCTAGCTTCCCCAGCACCAATGGTAAACACTCTTCCACGCGCACCATTCCAACTCCTAAAATGACCCTCGTCTCCACACTGAAAACACCCCTTACGATTTCCCTGGTTCTGTTGAGGCTGTTGCATTTCCTGTTGTTGTGGTTGCTGTTGCTGTGGAGGTTGCTACTGTTTTGGGAGTAGGGCCCTGCAATCTCTAACCATATGGCTCACCTTGTTGCACCTGTGACATACCCGGGTGCACGGCCCACGATGGTGGAAGTTGCACTTGTTGCACTTAGGTTGCTTCCCTACGTAAGAGCCTTGATTTGAGTTGTTGCTCTGATTCTGATTTACAGAAGATAACTGGCTAAAACTACGGTTGCTACTGTTGTCCGGCTTCTTCTGTGACTGATTTGAGTTAGACACCTTGTCTGTATCATTCCACTTTCGTTTGTTATCCGTAGCAGGAGTAATAGCTGTAGCAGTAGTAGCAGAAGTAGCAGAAACACGTGGTGGTAGCGAGCCACGCTCCACCTCCTGATCGGTGATCTTGTGGGTTAAGAGGATGATTCGAGGCAAGTTGTCAAGATTCGCCACATTGCCAAACCTTTGACCTATGGTGCTAAACCATTGATGTACAGCTCAATCCTACGGAGGGGTGGTCGTGATAAGTTAGGATACATATTCGCGAGTTCATAAGACCGTTTCGTGTACGCTTCAATCTCGGACCCTGCCATCTTCAAATTATAATACTCATTCTCCAACTTTTGAATCTCATCTCGAGGGCAGTACTCTTCACGCATAAGCTCCTTGAAATCGTCCCAAATAGTCGCGTTCGCCATTTCAATACCCAGCATTTGGACTTGGGAATTCCACCAAGTCAAGGCACCATCTTCAAGTGTGCCTGAAGCATACTTCACTCTTTCCCTAGCAGGACAGTTACACATAGCGAACACCGATTCTGCCTTTTCAAACCAACGTAGTAACCCCA
>JARYGA010030885.1:0-34927 GCA_030545235.1 Helianthus tuberosus
GCCCTTTAATGGTGTCTAATCTTGCTTTGCTCTAAAGATGTTAGTGGATGTTCAAGACTGAATAAGATGCTCTCTGGAAAATTTACTGAGGCTATACACTATACTCCTAGGGTGTGGCCAACCATTCCTCACAATAAAGCGTTAAATGGAGTGTGGTATACCATCGCCAAGCTTAGTGATTGTATGGTGAGTTCCAGGTTTAATCTGGAGGCTGCATTTGAAAGCGAGGTGGGAAGTGGGTCAAAGACTCGATTTTGGCATGATATTTGGCTAAGTGAACGTCTGTTAAAGGAATCTTTCACAAATCTGTTACAGTTGGAGGGTAAGAAAGGGTGTCGGGTTGCGGAGAGATGCTTCGTTGATAACGAGTCCTTGGTAGATTGTCTCTTGAGTTGGAAGTCATGGCTTAACGGCCAAGCAGTTTCTGAGTTAAATGAGCTGATGGTGAGGATTCAGGAGTATGCTTTGAAGATGTGGGAAGATGTTTGGTGTTGGGTGGGTGATAATAGTGGGGGTTTTTCAATTGCTAATATAAAGAACCTGATTCATCGAGTGAATCCGGTCCCGAATAGCTCTATATTCTCCTGGAACTCTATGATCCTGCTAAAGATCAATACGTTTGGTTGGAGTTTGATGCGTGTTACCTACTACAGATGAGTTGTTTAAAAGAAAAGTTTTTAACGAGCCAAACATTTGCATCCTGTGTATGGCGAATGCTGAATCTGTTGACCACGTCTTCACGGGGTGCTTTGTGGTTGCGGTGGTGTGGCATAATATTAATAGATGGTGCAGGATTCCCCCTATTTTCGCTGTAGGGATTTCGGACCTTTTAGGGATCCATAAGCATGTGGAGATTTTAGAGTCGATGAGGAAGCAGAGTCAAGCGGTGAAGGTTAACAACATCTTGGGTGAAATCAGAACCCTTTCTTATTTATGGATTAAGCATTGGGGTTTTAGAATGGCATAGACGGAGGAACTTCGGGTTGTAATTCTATCTTTGTTTGTTGCTTGGCTGCAGCCTGCTAGTATCTTGTTAGTAGGTCTGTGTGCCTTTTGTTGGTTATGAAATTTGCATTTCCAAAAAAAAAAAAAAAATGTTAAAAATCAATTATTTTTTAAAAAAAGTTTCGGAGCTTTTGCATATAAATATATGTAGATGCCTTTGTAATTAAAAAAGTTTCAAAAACTAATTTAAAAAAAAAACAACAAGAAAAGGAAAAATTTCTTACAAAAATGACTTTTATTTTAATTATAATAACTTCTACACATCTTTATATGCAAAAGCTCCGATTTTTTTTTTTAAAAATTATTTTTTATCATTTTAAATGGAAATTTTAAGATAAATTTAACATGTTAAATACATTGTTCTACCGTTAAAAAAAACATTGTTCATTGGTTCTCCACTTTTTTAGTGATCCTCATTGGGGAAGGTTCACGTACAATAGCCCCTTAACGTGCGAAGTGTACGCGACTAAATTATGCATGTTTTAAAATTTAAACCCTAATCACGCATAGGTTAAACACAAAATCACGTATGAACAAAACACTGAAATCACGCGTGAGCAACCCCTAATTAGGCACGTGGTAAAAAAAAATCACGCATGTGTAAAACAAAATTATGCATGTTATTTTGTGGCTGCATGTGCTTTGTACGTTAAGAGATTTTTGTATTTTAAACTCACTTTCGATATTTTGTGGTGAGAAAAAATAAATGTTACATTTGTAGTATTTTCTTCATTTACTTTTTAGGTTTTGTGAGGGAAAAAAAGTTATATTTTTTTAGAATTAAAAAAATGGGTAATTCATTTTGTTCTGTGTCTTCTCGTATTATTTAGTATTCTGTATAGAACGTTCCTTTTATAGATATAAAAGGGTTGTATTTGGGGGCAAATCATCATCACCAGAACACTCTCTCTCTCTCTCTCTCCTGAATGGCCTATACGAAGCTCACCAAACCCTCGTTTTTGCGGCATCATCATTGCCGGAAGATCGTTTTTCCCATTGGCGAAGCTTGACCCCTTTTTTTCTGAAACGCATTGAAAAGTTCAGGGGGGCGGGCGCCCCCTCCTGCCCCAAGTAAGCTGCGCCCCTTACAACACCTCTTGCATCCTCGGCCTCAACCATAGCGATAACCCTTCCCGCATCCACACAGGTGGAGGTGGCCGGCAACTAGCGGTCCTAGGTGAAGCCTTGGGTGGGCGGACACACCCCTTGAAAAAAAATTAGTGTATTTTTTAGGTGAAAAAACTCGATCGCACCCTCTGAAAATATGCTTGAACCACTCATCCGTACTCACAGCAAATAGTTTATGGGTTTGACACTTGCTGTGAAGATTTACTAATGGTGTTCTTGGTCAGGGAGAAAAAGATAGAATTCTTGAATTTATAACTTTTTTGGAATATTTTTATTTTATTTAATGGGGCCCAACTTTTTTTTAATATTTTTGAATAAAATGGTAAATGACTAAACTGCAGTCATGTGCAGTTAATGCCATAACAAAAATCTATCATCCGTAGGGAAAAGGATGTGATGTGCGTGCCTTTTCAAACATAAAGGACAATCGTTGTTGATATTACATTAGTTTAGAAACAATTTTTCAAAATTAGTATAAGGGTGTGGGGGCACCCTCGGTGACCCCATGCGGGGAGGGTTTTGCCGTGCGGGAAGGGTGCCGCCATCCAAGAGGGGAGGCAAATCAGGGAGGGTGTGAGGGGAGTGTTCACCGAAGAAGGAGAGAGGAGATGGTGGGGCCACCCTAATTTCCAACCAATCAATTATTTTTTTTTTTTTTTGAATAAAAAAACAAGTCACCTAAGAGGGGAGTGCCGCCATCAAATTGGGTTGTGAGGAGAGTTTAAGAGGGGAGTTAACGTGGCATAACATGATTGAGTGTGCGTAAGAGAGGGGACTCCCTAAGAGGGGAGTGCCCCTCTCACCCTAAACATAAAGGCTAAAACGTGTACTTCACTCCAATAGTTTATGAAAAATCAGAAGAAAAATAAAAACATTTGACCATGTCTTTTTACCAAATTGCCGTTAACCTCTTTTTAAGCATCATGTGTTAATATAGTTCAATGACAAGGAAAACAAACTATCACAAGACATGCGACAATATTTGCGTCAAGTGAGTGCAAAAGTGGTAGTGCTTTTACGCGTGAGTCTAACAGGATGAAAATAAATCGAGGAGGAAGAGAAAATATTACGATAAATTATAGTCGTTCTTACCAGCAGCTTTCGAGAGTTCCCAGTTGTGATCATTAGGGACCTGCCATACGTTATAACCAAGAAGCCCCTTCTCTTTCGCATACGCAACTTTATTTCTGATAGTCTCCACATCATCAAACCCAATCCAAAACGAACCAATTGCACAATAACTCATCACGTATGTTGAATTATACACTGGATTAACCCTGTAACTGTTCAAGTACTTCTTGATATAGTCATAGCTCAGCGACCCATCTATTGTTATAGCAATACCTTTAGCCAGTGCACCGATGCCATTATCTTTAGGGTCCACAAGGGTCCAGGCATAGCCATGGTATGCTAAACCCAGGACCAGCTTGCTAGCCGGTAAACCTCTTTTGATCCATTCATTTATACCATAATCGGTATTCTTGTGGCTAGATGGATCATATAGGGCTGAATGGGCCCCCGTGAACATATCGATCTTAGGTGTATGAAAGTCGTATGATTGAACATGCACCCAATCAAAATTTCTGCGTACTGAGTCAACGGGGTAACTCACCAAGTCGAGTTCAGGTGAGAAATGACCTCCCATGGTCAAGATCAGTTTTTCTTCATCCACCGCAGCTCGCCACTCGTTAAATAAGATCCCTAATGTGGTCATGTTTCCCTTTGTTTTTAACAAAGTTGTAACACAAAGATCGAGCCCTTCAAACCCGTAAGCCCGAGCCATTTTTATTGAAGACTCGACGAAACTCTTTCGATAGGCGGGGTTTTCGGTCATCGACAAAAATTTGGATGAATTCCCGTCTTTGTGTTCGCAGCACTCATTTTCTGTCCATATTGACAAAAGTGGTTTAACTGATGGGTTGTTTTTTTTTATGGTAGATGTAAACGACGATACATACGGCTCGTCTGATGTTAACAAAAGGAGCTCGTGGGTTGAAGAATTGATGTATGCAAAAGCACATATGAGGTGAGTGAAAAGATCCGTGTTTATGTTGGGTATAGGATATTCGCTACCGGTGTACCAATAACCGGCTTTGATCCATGTTTGTGATGCTGAAGCTTTCAATTGTAAAGAGAGGAAGATGTAGAAGACTAGAAGAGTCATGAGTTTGGACAACAATTACAAGGCAATACGGTTTTGATATTTTTTGCTCATAAAAGAGTTGTCTTATATGTAGTAGCAATTACGATGCTATGTTTATAGTCAAGTTTCAACTGTTTGCCTTCAAAAATAAGTAAAATAACCTTTTCGATATTATTATTATTATTGTTATTATTATTACTATTATTATTATTATTATTATTATTATTATTATTATTATTATTATTATTACTACTACTACTACTACTACTGCTACCATTACTATTACTGGAAAAGTGTAACATACAATACGGCTTAACGTACATCACGTACGACAACGTGCGTGATTATGTGTATAACGGGCGTGATTAATGTTTTTATCATGCGTTATTAATGTTTTCATCATGCGTGATTAATGTTTTCCAACATGCGTGATTTGGGTTTTTTAGTTTATAACGTGCGTGATTTTCAAATGAATGTGTGTAATTATCTGTTGTACATGATGTACGTTAAGCCGTATTATACGTTAACTGGCCTCTACTATTACTATTACTATTACTATTGTTATTATTATTATTATTATTATTATTATTTACTTTTACTTTTACTACTACTACTACTACTATTATTGTAAGTCAGAAAATTACAAAAAAAGGTGTAGAAGATGAAGAACAAGTCGATTGTATTGATGAATAAGTGCACACGATATCAAGTATCGTCTGGTACACAAACACTTTGTATTGCAAACAATCAACAACTAACACAAGACCTAGGAACATCTTATTTATAGATTATAGGATGACCTAATACTAATGGGCCAAGCCCGATCCTTATAAGCATATGAGACCTAACGACCAAGACCAACACTAACATATAACCAATCCAAAACAAGTAAACCAAGATAACCTAAACCTAAATAAGTACATGCCCTAACAATATCCCCCTAGGTTTTTGTTGTCTTGGCTGCTCATGCTTCACTTGCGCTTCTTCTTTTATTTCTTCTGGGAATCAGGTAGTTGTCTTCCAACATAAGGACCAAACAGTTGAGTTTCCACTCTTGAATGTTGTCAAGACCATAATTTAGCAATGTAATCTGAGCAATCGCAACTATGAAGTTCTTAGCACAAACTTCATACTGAGGATCACTCTTGATCTGTGTTCTTCCTAGAAGCTTTATATCATTTTCTCCAAAACGCATCAATTCTTTCACGTCAGCAACCATGTACTCTTCAGTTTCACAAACTATCACTGTTTGACCGGTAACGGGATCGTACATCCAGAATTGCAAATCCTTCAAGCTGTTATCTGGAAGCTCTTTCAGTAATGGACCATTCTTTGTTTGCTTCGTAGGAGGCCACATTACTGTCTTAAACGGCTTGTTGGTGGAAGGATCTAAAACATCTTCATGCTCCAAGACAAATGATTGAGCTAATTTCTTATCATTGAAGTTCACTCTAGCTTGTTGCTGCAATTTGTTAAAGAAATTCCGTCCAATCTTGCAATTGTGATCCTTGCATTGATCATGATAAGAAGCTTTGCTCAGTTCTCGAAGATCTACTGCAGTCCAAGATTCAAAATCTTCGGCATTATTGTAGTACTCCACAGCTCCATTCTTTCTCTTCACTAAGAACAATCCCTTTTCATCGTTATACGCCCAACTAACAATCCCAGACTTGTTGCCATACACATCAAATCTATTTTTTTCAGCGGTAACTATGTATCTGTCTTAAACCCAAAGTTCCTTTCAGCACCCACGTTTCTCATGATCACCTCCTTCTGCTTCATTTTCTAATTAGTAGTACGAGGAGGATTCTGAATGTAACGATCAACAGCTTCCTCACATTCTTTTTGTAACACCCCGAAAACAGGTTTGATAATCAAACCATATTAATACTAAAAGACGGGTAAAGTACAGTTAGTGGTAAAATTAACCCGGGAAATATTAGGATTTATATAATTAAACCTAATATTTAATAGAGTAAAATGCAATTTGCGTCCCTGTGGTATGTCCCAAACATCAACTTGAGCCCCTAAAAACAATTTTTTGCATTCTGAGCCCCTGTGGTATTCATTTCATAACAGTATGAGTCCTTCCGTCTGACTTCCGTCAGTTTGACTGTTTGACTATTGTTAAATGTCCAATATACCCTTATCCCCTAATGTATTTGACTGTTTGACTGTTTGACTATTGTTTGACTGTTTGACCTTATACCCTTAAATGTCCAAATATGTTTCTAAACCCTTAAATAATTTCAATTCCATGAATAAGTTCGCTGAATTCACCATGAATAATTTCAATCATACTGATTCACGCCATTCACAAGCAAAAACAATAGATTCATACATCAGCAATTGCATAAGTTAAACTACATATACAGACATACGATTACGATAGATTAAAAAACCCTACCTTCTTGTCCATATTAGGGAAAACCGATCGGAGCTTATCAACAAGCAAAGGCGAGGGCGGAGAAGTAGCGAACGATGAAAACCTAACCGGAGAAATTGAAGTAAAGCAGCGAATTTTCTTGGAAGCCGGAGGAGAAGCAGAATTTGGGGAGGTTTGTAGGTCTTCGAAGAACGATCTCTTCCCGCACACAATCGCAGACATTGTTTGTTCAAATCAAACGAACAGAGATTTGCTAACAAACAGGAATCGATTGGATTGGATCAGAAAGTTCTGCCCATGCGTAGAGAAGTGAAAATTGAAGCGATTTAGGGTTAGGGTTTTGGCCTTTGGGGCTGGGGAGCAGATGAGGTAATATTTTGGCCTTTCTAGGCCTTGGCACCACCATCAACTCTCCCGTTACCTCCTTGTCTGTGCTGCAGCATTGCAGGTATATATATATATATACATTAAATCTGGGTTTAATAATGAATTTTGGGGTTTTTGGAAGATGAAGATGATGAAGATCTGGGATGATGAAGATGAAGATGAAGATGATGAAGATGAACTGGGTTTTGGGACTTGATAATGAATTTAATGATTTTATTGAAAATATATGCAAAAAGACGGTCTTACCCCTGGGTCAAACAGTCAAACAGACAGAATCTTGACAGAAGGACTCAGAGTGTTATGAAATGCATACCACAGGAGCTCAAAATGCAAAAAAATGTTTTTAGGGGCTCAAGTTGATGTTTGGGACATACCACAGGGACGCAAATTGCATTTTACTCTATTTAATAAAAGGGGAAAAGAAAGCTTTCGAGAAAAATAAAGTTTATAGAAGCCCAAGTTAACGGGACTTAAAATAAACTTAGTCATGAATTCCCCGAACCCACAAATTTAACTAGGAATGTTTAACCTAGTTAATAAGTGGATATAATGTTAGAAATTAAGTGGGTTGTGGCCAACTTAATAAACTTACCAAACAAGAGGGGCCAATGTGGAAAAACTTGAAAGTTTATTAAATAAAAAGAACATAAAACAAAACACACACATATGTGTGTTCTGTTGTATTCGACCAGAAGCTCCCAGGGAGCTCTTTAAAACCCTAGTTCAACATAATCATCAAATTAAAGGCTCAATCGAAGCTCAAATTCACAATTAAACGTGAATTAATGATCACCCAAGCTAGGGGATTATAAGGTATGTCAATTTTTGATGATTTGTAAAGTTGTGAAAATTGGATAATCATCATAATCGCGAATTATAAATGAATTGTGAATGAATTATTGAAGCTATGATTGAATTAGTGATAGATACTTGCTTAGGAATCAAACCCTAAGTGAAAATTTTACATATGATGCTATAATTTGAATGATTTGATGATATACCCCACTAGGATAAGTGGGTATTAATCATATGATGAATTTGATGATATAACTATGATTAGAATCATCATATTTGATAGTAATCAAGAAATACTTGAACAAATGGTGTGTTTGAGTACATGATCATACTTGCTAGGAAATTGGGTTAGTATGATAAAATGAAAATGATGATATATTATGATTTAAAATGATGTTTGATATCATCATGTGTTAATCGAATGAAATTCGATTACAATAACTTGAATTCATAAGTAGTTAAAACGGTAACCTAATAAGGATGCTTATCGTATAAAGGAAAGGTAATAAAACGAGTGGTTAAGCTACATCGTGTAATTACTTTTGTTAATAGGTAGTTTGATTTTTTTAAAGTCAAAATGACCTTCTATATGATCGAATGATAATTTCGACATAAAGAACGCAGGATGGAATAGTCGTGTATGATTATGACTAATCTAACCATCTTACAAATTACAATGATAGTTGTACGCTTAACAAGCTAGGTGGAAGCCTGGGAATGTAGCGGGTCAAACGAATCAGGAATGAAGAAAGGCATAATCTGGATGCTAGGTAAGTACAGCTTACACTCTTTGTATTAAATACCTATTGGTTTTATAGGTTATGAATAATATAAAGTCTTATTTAAAATTGTGATGTTCCGACACGACATGTGCGGTTCAGAACAAAAGACAATGATAATAAACCATGTTTAATGGTTAAAAAGGACTAATTATGATTAATTGGTCATACAATGGTTAATAGATAATGAGTTTCGAGTGGTTACCTTATAGGGTAAACCCATATAACTAATAAGAGCAAAACGGTAAAATTGGTCACGCGTTGATAATAACCGTTAGTTTTGATGCAGGAAGGCTCAATCCTAGCGGATTTTGTACCGCGCTTCCGGCTGGAAGACATAGTCACCTCATGGGCCAAATCCCGGTCCTCATGGGTGGGGCTCGTAACACCCAAATAGATCTATCACTCATGTCCCTCGGTCCTACTACGAGGATTAATGGTCTTAAGCTTTGTACCCACCACTCACATGATCTAACAGTTCATTCCTTAGCTAACCATACCATATGTAAACGTTTGTAAACAATTTGTAGCATGTACTTCACCCTTCGAAGTTATAAAACTGAAAACAGTTAAAAGAAAAGGGGGCATGAACTCACAGTCTTGCGTCTCGAATCCGATGTAACTCAAAGCGGCTACTTGTTCACACGACTACCTACAAACGTACTATGGTTTATTAGATGGATAGGTAGTGCCTTGACTTTTAGTCTTAATTAACATCTTTGAGTTACGTTTCCTTGTGTCTTAATATTTTTCCAAATTATATAATTATTTGTTAAAATAATAAATATTTTAACTTAAATTATATTTATTAAATTTCGGAATATTTGTTAAAATAATATATTTTAACTTGACACATTTATATATTTGTACATGTATAACTTCCCCAAGGATGGGTGTATTCATACTCGTATTATTTAAACTTGTATATTTTTGCCAAGTATCGGTGGCGTATCCCGGTGTATTTATACGTACGAGAATACGTATTTTTATTGCGTTTATTAAGTATTCTTATACTTAATTTTTGTATTACATTTTTTCGGAATAATATTTCTAATAAAAAAATTCACCAGTATATATTCTTAAAATATATATTTTTAAGAAATCATTTATAGAAATTTATTTATACTTCTTCTTGGCAAAAATGTTTATATTTTCATATAAATCTCAAAAATATTACATTTTCAAGATTACCTTAGAAAATATTTATAAATCCATTTTTCACCCAAAAAAAATATATTCTAAGTTTATTTAAGAAAATATATATTTCCCCAAAAATAATATATTTTCTAGTAATTCAAGAAAACACATATGTTTTTCTTTACCCAAAAATAATATATTTCCTTCTTGTAAAAAATATGATATATTTTTGTAACCATTATAAAAATCATATTTTTGTTCTCTTGGTTTCCAAAATACCGTTTATCCAAAATATACTTATGGATTTAATTCCAGAATATTTATGTGAGTTATATTCCTTGTTCGGTTTCTCTATTTTTTGGGTATAAATTATGTATTTAATTCTTGGAATTTTGGTAATATTTGGTGAGTTATATTAGTTCAAGTCCTAAAATAATATAACTAATACACATAATATACAAGTAATCACACACATGGTGACATCTAAATATATATTCTCCTAAATACATATTTAGTCACTTTTATTATCAAAAACCAACCTCCAATATTTTGTAATTTTTGTAACAAAAATTATGGCAACTTTATATGAAAAATTCATGATTAAAATATACTTGCAAATACTTGTTTAAAAATATTTTTCTAAGTGCTAAATTTCTAGAAAAATTTTGCCATAGTTTCCCCTTAAAAATGGAGGTTTCCATACTTTCAAAGCATATCATTTTCTTTTAAAAATCATCACAATCAACAACAAATCAAACAATACTTACCAAGTGCCAAAATTAAGCATTTTACACTACTTCATGAACTTAAAAATTTTAAAAAATTTGTAGTAACTTAGTAAACTGTTTAGTAAGCTTAGTTACCCTTTAAAGTGTGGTTGTTTATTTAAAAACATCATTCTTAAAGAATTTAGATCTTTAAAACTTGTGAAATGATTTTCTAAAAATGTTTCTTTTTTAATTCTTCTTGTCATTAACATGTTTCTACACTTGATTAACCACTAAAAATGTGGTTAGTTTCTTTAAGAACCAAGTTTATGTAAATCTTGTATTTTAACTTAGTTTCTTGAGAAAACTAGTTTTGAAATCATCCACTTACATGATTTATATTACACTTTGATCATCATTTTTCAAGAAAACATTTTATACTTCAAGTTCATGCTTTCACATACGGATGATCATTTTGATCTTTCATAAGATCATCCTCGTATCTTGCTAGGTTATGTCTTTAATCACCATCTAGCAAGTTCATATGATGTTTAACATCATTAACACCAACAATCAACAATCAAGAAGCATAATAACACTTAAACAACATGATTCATCATGATTTCTAGTCTTATGTTAAAGATTATGTTTTTGATCTTTAGTGTTCTTCATGATTATTTACTTGTATCATCTTTTATCCAACTAAACAAGATGTAAAATGAGATTATGAAGGTCTTACTACTAGCATAAGGCTAGGGATGAACACAAGATGAAGATGATGATGAATTTGGTGGTTAATAGCTTGTGAGATAGGTCCTTCCACTTCCAAAGGCTCCTAGCTCCTTTGTTAAGCTCCTTACACCTTTTAATCACTAGAGAATGGATGGAACAAGCTTGAAAGATGGTGGTGGTGTGCTTGGTGATCTCGGCCGAAGGTGGGGGAAGGAGAAGAAGAAAGATGGTGTTGGTTAAGTTGTGATGAAAATGAAGTTGTGGTCTTGTGGTTTAAGTTATAATACTCCAACAACACTTAGTCCTTTAGTTAGTTGAAATCTAATGGTTTAGTTAGGTTATAAGTTGTTATGATGTTATATAGTGTGTTATGATATTCGGGGACCATAACTAGCTCGGAAATGATGAAACAATGCTTCTAATGAAAATTTGGTGTTTCGGGTAGTGTCCGGTTGTTCGGTTGGTTACCAGTTCGTTAAGGTGCTAAACTACGCAGTTTAGTGTGCTTTATGTTACCTTTTGTGACAGTTTTGATTCTCGACACTTAGGAAAGCATTCTGGACCATTTAACCATGATTCATATTTAGTCGTTTAAAAGCTGATTTTTGTTGAATTTTGCTGAATTCAGCAGTTTATGTGAGTTTTAGGCACTTTCCGGCACTTAAACTATCTCTAGGAAGGCAGTTTTATGATCCTTACTTTCCTACACACTATACTAGTGTAACTCTTGGTTTCTGGCACATTCTATGTCTCAATACTATGTCTGTCTATGTACTGAACTCCATCAGCATTTTTCTGATTTGTCTGATAACTGTGATGTGACAACTCGAGTTTCCGACTTTCACTTTCGCATTAAATGCACGTTGACTTTGACTGTTTAGTTGTTTGATTTGTTGACTTGTAATATGCACATGGTGATATGATGAAACGTATTGTGTTTGCATGATTATGTGTTTGGTTGTATAACTTGAAACCTGTTGAAAAACTTAAACTGTTAACACATGAATGAACTCGATGAAACAAAAGTTGATTCGCCAAGAACAACTCGATGAAACAAAAGTCTGTTTCGCCGAGCCCAGTTTCGCCGAAGCCCATTAAGGGCCCAACTCGGTACACGAATTATTTATTCTGTGTTCTGTTCCATTCGTAACACTTTTTGGCAAATAGAAACCCTAATCACATCACCTCTCCTTTTCTCTCCCGCTTTTCTTTGAAACCCGACGACTGCCCTTCTCTTATCCGAAGTTAGATCCTGTTGGGTTGATTGTTCTTTATTCAGTTAGTATAATCTTTTCATGCTGATAATTATTTATAGCCGATGTGTTTTCATGTGAAAGTATGGATCTAGAATGTTTGTTATGAATGACATGTATGATAATTACTTCATAGTTGTCGGCCATGGTGATATATTGCTTGTGATGGTGATATGATATTAGTAATATATTGATCCACTACACAAATATTATATGAAATCGGTCCAATACCATCCTGAGGTGCTATTAGATTTTCGGCTATTGTTGGTTATTTTATTAATGATGATGATTCCGATGTAAATGATGGCCATGTGATATAATTATTTGAATTGGTTGGGAAATACAAATTGCCTGCCACTAATGTCATCGATTAGTAATCATAGTTAGCACATAGGGTTCTTGTTGTTAATTTGTTTGGAGTATTGTTCGATGATATAGGATGGTTAATATTGTAAATCTTTGAGCTTGATCATCACATGAATAGACGGTTTAGGATTAACATGTGTGATCCTGTTGCGATTGAATGAATACCATATGATTTCTGCATGATGATGATTGTATGACCTTCGTATGATGTTGACGGCTGCTAACAATTATTAGGGTTTCTGCGTAACTGATGTTTGACGTAACTGACTTGTTTGGCGAAACAGAACTCTCGACGAAATAGAATTGTGTTTCGCCAAGGGTTATCAACGAAAAAGAATTTTGTTTCGCCAAAGGGTGATTGACGAAACAGAGTATGTTTCGTCAACCTGTGTTTCGCCGACTTGAATACTTTGCACAGTAACTCGACTTAACTCTGTTAGAAGTTAACTGGATTGATTAACTGCTGTTACGTGATGTGCATGACTTGTATGATATGGAATACATGTTCAGTACTTCTGTGATTATATCTATACGTGAACAACTTGAATATAAACTGATTATGTACACGTGCGTACTTTAGGACGTGATTGATTTACCTTGAGCACATAGCTTAGCATACCGAGCAAACCAAGGTGAGTTCACTGCACTTTTCTAAGCATGCGTCCCGGTGGTTTGGGACATCTGGTAAACGTTTCTAAAGGGAATACTGGGTAAACTGTTATTTGGGATGTTGGTTATTGAACACAGAATCAATCATCTACCGTGTTGCCTGTAAGGCAATGGGGTAACTAGTTGATAGCGCTATTAGGTTTGACACCCTCACACCGGGCCGTAAGGACGGGCGTGATCTAGTTACCTGGACATCATTACTAATGCTTGGTTAGGGGCATTGGGGTTGGGCACACTCCCAGGTTATATTGGGCACACTCCCATGGTATATATTGGACACACTTCCAGTATATCAGACTCTCCTACGTTAATAACAATCCCAAAACGAAACGATGAGTTGACTTAACAGATATCTGGTAACTACACACGTTAACAAAACCTTGAACTCACCAGCGTCGTCTGACACACTTATCTGCATGCTTGCAGGTCACTAGAATTCGTGACGTGGACTTGCTATCTGGGAGTGCTGGAGTGGTCATGGATTGAGGCTCTTGGATTAACTTATAAGTGAAACGTTGGTTTTGAACATTTACTATGAAACAATTGTTAAACGATTTACTATATGCTTCCGCTACACAACTCTTTGGGAGTAACCCTATGTTTGATATTTTCTATTGGTAATTCATGACATGTTTTATTTGAATATTTATCATTGGTTCAATGTGATTGGTGGCTCGAACTCTGATGAGTAACACGCCTCGCGGAGTTCCCGCAGGTGGTATTTTGGGGGTGTTACAGTTTGGTATCAGAGCCACTGGTTATAGCGAACTAGGTTTTAAAACGTTTTATAAAACCAGACTATAACCGAATACCTTCGAAGAATCGATCATGACACTCAGCTCCAGATCGCAAGGTTCGTCTTCTGTTTAGTTTATGCATTACTTCCTTAGTAGTCACACACTCATAACTTGCATGAAACGATACACTTGATGCTATGGTGACTTGATAGTGTGACACTACTCTTCGACTTATGTGAATTGTAAACTTGTGATACCAATCGTTGTGTTGTGTGAACGGGGGAAACTTCGAGCGCAAGCTAAGAGGCACTGAGATAAGCATGCAAATTGCCTTATTATTATGGGTGCACACTTAATAATAACGTGGGGTGCATGCAAGTCCCAGTGAGGCTTATCAAGCGTGAGAAGGGTTCTGCCTTATTATGTGTGAACTTGGTAGTACATAGATATCAACATGATACTTGATTTCTATCTCGTTTCGATTTCCTGAATCGGTTCATCTCTATATATAGAATCATGAATGGACGAGGACACGGACGTGGCAACATTAACATGACTCAGGCTGAGTTGACTGACCTAATCAACACCCGGGTGGCTGAGGCTTTAGCAGCCTATCAAGCTGGTACGGAATGTACCAAGTACTCTTTACTCTTATATCGCGTACACGTCTTTTCACTCCTATAATGTGTTTCCTTTCATCCTTTAGGTCAGCAAGCGCATCCCCAGAACAATCAGCCTTTCTGTACGTTTAAAACGTTCATGGACTGTAAGCCACAGACCTTCACCGGGACTGAAGGGGCTGTGGGACTCTTGAGATGGTTCGAGAAAGCAGAGTCCGTGTTTGCTATATGTAACTGTCCCGCTGGGGACAGAGTGAAATATGCTGCGGGTACCTTGGCGGATGGTGCCCTAACATGGTGGAATGCCCAAGTGCAGTTGCTGGGCATCGAGGCAGCGAATGCCACAACTTGGGATGATTTTAAAGAACTGATCAGGGAGGAGTATTGTCCTCGGGATGAGGTCCAGAAGTTGGAAAACGAGTATTATGACTTGAAGATGGTAGGATCTGAAGTCGAAGCGTATGTGAAGCGATCGTATGAACTGGCCGACATGTGCCCGAATTTGTCCCGGCCTATGTCTCGGAGGATTGAGTTATTCATCAAGGGGCTGCCTCCGCGTGTGAAGAGTTTGGTCACTGCAGCCCATCTCAATGATTTGACACAGATTGTCCGTTTGACCCACAAGATTGTGGATCAAGAGGTAGAGAGTAACTCGTTACCACCGCGTGTTTCAACCACTACTGCTGCTGCACCCACTGCCACTGCGTCCGCTAATGATAACAAGCGGAAGTGGAATGATTACGACAAAGCATCTAGTGCGGGTTAGACTCAGAAAAGGCCAGACAACAATAGCAATCGCAGCATCAGCCAGTCGTCTTCTGTCAATCAAGGCCAGGGAGGTAGCCAAAGTCAGGGTTCGTATGTAGGGAGGAAGCCACGGTGTAACAAGTGTGGCTATCATCATTTCGGGCAGTGTGGACGGATATGTAACAGGTGTGGTAAAGCGGGCCACGAGGCCAAAGATTGTAGGGCCCCACAGCCCAAACACCAGCAGCAACAGAACCAGCAGAACCAGAGACAGCAGGGACAACCACCCTAGCAGAATCAGGGCTTCAGAAAGGGGTGCTATCAGTGTGGTGACGAGGGTCACTTTAAGCGGGACTGCCCTCAGTTAAATCAAAACGCTAACGACAACAACCGCCCGAATAACAACAATGTTGGGAACAACAACAACAATGGCAACAATGGGGGTAATGGTGCTCGGGGCAGGGTGTTTCAGCTTGGGGCAGGGGATGCTAGGAATGACGGCAATGTTGTCACCGGTACGTTTCCTGCAAACAATCATATTGCTTCTGTGTTATTTGATTCTGGTGCCGATTGGAGTTATGTGTCCCTAGAATTTAGTCGACGATTGGGGATAACCCCAACACCCTTAGAAGTTAAACAAATAGTAGAACTAGCCGATGGTAAGACGATCGAGGCCTCGAATGTACTCTTCGGGTGCAAACTAGATCTCGTGGGTCAGGTGTTTGATATTGATCTCCTTCCCGTTACACTCGGTAGTTTCGATATAGTGGTAGGCATGGATTGGCTGTCTAAGCACCAAGCGGAAATTTTGTGTAAGGAGAAGGTTGTGCGTATTCCTCTCCCCGATGGGGAGTCATTATTAGTTCAAGGGCATCGTAGTGGGGCTATGGTTGGTATTATCTCGGCCATGCATGCGCAGAAGTATCTACAAAAGGGGTATCCTGCAATGTTAGCGTTAGTTACTAACGCTCAGTCTAAAGAGAGAAAGATCGAGGATCTACCAGTGGTGCGAGAATTCGCTGATGTGTTCCCAGAGGAGCTACCAGGGTTACCTCCTCACCGTCAGGTAGAATTTCAGGTTGATCTGGCGCCGGGAGCGGCCCCAATTGCTCGAGCTCCATACCGGTTGGCCCCTGGGGAGTTACAGGAATTGTCTAATCAGCTGCAGGAATTATTGGATAGAGGTCTCATTCGACCCAGTTCTTCGCCTTGGGGAGCCCCAGTTCTGTTTGTAAAGAAGAAGGATGGGACATTCCGAATGTGCGTCGATTATCGGGAACTCAACAAGGTAACCATCAAGAACCGATATCCATTACCACGCATCGACGACTTGTTTGACCAGCTGCAAGGGTCAAGCTTCTATTCAAAGATCGACTTAAGATCGGGATATCACCAGGTAAGGGTTAGGGATGAGGATGTTCCCAAGACGGCTTTTCGAACGCGCTACGGACACTATGAGTTTTTGGTCATGCCGTTTGGATTGACTAATGCACCAGCGGTTTTCATGGATCTCATGAACCGCGTGTGTAAGCCATATCTCGATGATTTCGTTATCGTATTCATTGATGACATTTTGGTCTACTCGAAGAACAAGGAAGATCACGAGCATCACCTACGACTCATCTTGGAACTTTTGAGAAAGGAACAACTGTATGCGAAGTTTTCTAAGTGTGATTTCTGGATTCGGGAAGTGCATTTCCTCGGGCACATCGTTAACGAAATGGGTATTCATGTGGATCCTGCCAAGATCAATGCTATTCGCAATTGGGCGGCACCAAAGAATCCTTCGGAGGTGCGTCAATTTCTTGGTCTTGCGGGATATTATCGTCGGTTTATTCGGGATTTTTCTAAGATTGCTCAACCCCTCACCGCCCTGACTCAAAAGAAAGTTGTTTATTCTTGGGGATCGAACCAGGAAGAAGTTTTTCAGCTCTTAAAGCAGAAGTTGTGCAGCGCGCCGATTTTATCTCTACCAGAGGGTACTGAAGATTTTGTGGTTTATTGCGATGCGTCTATTCAGGGTCTCGGCTGTGTGTTGATGCAGCGAGACAAGGTGATAGCTTATGCTTCTCGACAGCTGAAGGTACACGAGAAGAACTACACGACACACGACCTGGAGTTAGGAGTCGTAGTCTTCGCGTTGAAAATTTGGAGGCATTACCTGTACGGTACCAAGTGTACCATCTATACCGATCACAGGAGTCTTCAACATATTTTCGACCAGAAGGAATTGAATATGCGGCAACGTCGTTGGATCGAGCTTTTTAATGATTATGAGTGTGCTATCAAGTATCATCCAGGTAAAGCTAATGTTGTAGCTGATGCTCTTAGTCGCAAGGAACCGAAACAGAAGCGTGTTCGTGCCCTACAGCTTAATATTCACTCTAATTTACCTGCCCGGATTCGTTCAGCACAGATTGAAGCGTTAAAGGAAGAAAATATCGAAGCTGAAGGATTACGAGGTCTACACAAGAAGAAGTTCGAGCAACGGTCTGACGATATCTACTACTTCATGGAACGGATATGGGTTCCTTCATTTGGTAATCTTCGAGAACTTGTGATGGACGAAGCACACAAGTCACGATATTCTATTCATCCAGGGTCTGATAAGATGTACCAGGATCTCAAGGTTTTGTATTGGTGGCCAAACATGAAAGCTATTATTGCCACCTACGTGGGTAAGTGTTTGACCTGTGCTAGGGTCAAGGCAGAGTACCAGAAACCTTCAGGTCTACTTCAGCAGCCAGAGATACCCATGTGGAAATGGGAACAGATCGCTATGGATTTTGTTACGGGGTTACCTAGAACACAGGCTGGGAACGATACTATATGGGTGATTGTCGACCGTCTCACAAAGTCAGCACATTTCCTAGCAATCAAGGAGACAGATAAGTATTCGCAGCTCACAGCAGTGTACCTTAAAGAGGTGGTTTCTAGGCACGGGGTGCAGACTTCTATTATTTCTGATCGAGATCCTCGTTTTACTTCGGAGTTATGGCAGGCTATGCATAAGATGTTCGGCTCACGTCTCGATATGAGCACGGCTTATCATCCACAGACAGATGGTCAGAGTGAGCGTACTATTCAGACACTAGAGGACATGCTGTGGGCATGTGTTATTGATTTTGGGAAAGGATGCGAGAAGCACTTGCCGTTGGTAGAGTTTTCCTACAATAACAGCTACCACACCAGTATCAAAGCGGCACCATTTGAGGCACTGTACGGGAGGAAGCGCCGTTCATCTCTCTGCTGGGCTGAAGTGGGTGATAGTCAGATCACAGGTCCTGAGATGGTACTCGAAACTTCATATATGATTGTGAAAATCAGGGAACGTATGGCAGCTGCTCGTGACCGCCAGAAGGCCTATGCTGACGAGCGTGCCAAAGAAGTAGTGTTTGAAGTGAATGACCGCGTCATGCTGAAAGTCTCACCGTGGAAAGGGGTCGTACGCTTTGGGAAGCGTGGCAAGCTGAATCCACGTTATGTTGGGCCGTTTAAAGTTCTTGAGCGTATCGGTAAGGTGGCTTATAGGTTGGAGTTACCTACTGAGCTGGGCAATGTTCACGACGTATTTCATGTATCACAGTTAAAGAAGTGTTATGCTGACGACCCATTAGTGGTACCATATCAAGAGTTGAGGATCGACGACAAGTTGCAGTTTGTCGAGGAACCTATTGAGATCATGGATAGGGAGGTCAAAGTACGCAAGCATAGTCGTATTCCGATTGTTCGAGTCCGTTGGAACTCGCGGCGGCGACCGGAGTTCACATGGGAGCGAGAAGATCAAATGAAGCTCAAATATCCTCACCTTTTTCCTAAAGACAAACCAGAATCTAGTAAAGCTGGTGAATCTCGGGACGAGATTCCTCTTCAAGTTGGGGATGATATGGCACCTGAGCAAAATCCGCAACAATCTTGATTTATCTCTTCATTCCTTTGTGCTTACTTATCAAATTTCGGGACGAAATTTCTTTCAAGTTGGGGATGATGTGACAACTCGAGTTTCCGACTTTCACTTTCGCATTAAATGCACGTTGACTTTGACTGTTTAGTTGTTTGATTTGTTGACTTGTAATATGCACATGGTGATATGATGAAACGTATTGTGTTTGCATGATTATGTGTTTGGTTGTATAACTTGAAACCTGTTGAAAAACTTAAACTGTTAACACATGAATGAACTCGATGAAACAAAAGTTGATTCGCCAAGAATAACTCGATGAAACAAAAGTCTGTTTCGCCGAGCCCAGTTTCGCCGAAGCCCATTAAGGGCCCAACTCGGTACACGAATTATTTATTCTGTGTTCTGTTCCATTCGTAACACTTTTTGGCAAATAGAAACCCTAATCACATCACCTCTCCTTTTCTCTCCCGCTTTTCTTTGAAACCTGACGACTGCCCTTCTCTTATCCGAAGTTAGATCCTGTTGGGTTGATTGTTCTTTATTCGGTTAGTATAATCTTTTCATGCTGATAATTATTTATAGCCGATGTGTTTTCATGTGAAAGTATGGATCTAGAATGTTTGTTATGAATGACATGTATGATAATTACTTCATAGTTGTCGGCCATGGTGATATATTGCTTGTGATGGTGATATGATATTAGTAATATATTGATCCACTACACAAATATTATATGAAATCGGTCCAATACCATCCTGAGGTGCTATTAGATTTTCGGCTATTGTTGGTTATTTTATTGATGATGATGATTCCGATGTAAATGATGGCCATGTGATATAATTATTTGAATTGGTTGGGAAATACAAATTGCCTGCCACTAATGTCATCGATTAGTAATCATAGTTAGCACATAGGGTTCTTGTTGTTAATTTGTTTGGAGTATTGTTCGATGATATAGGATGGTTAATATTGTAAATCTTTGAGCTTGATCATCACATGAATAGACGGTTTAGGATTAACATGTGTGATCCTGTTGCGATTGAATGAATACCATATGATTTCTGCATGATGATGATTGTATGACCTTCGTATGATGTTGACGGCTGCTAACAATGATTAGGGTTTCTGCGTAACTGATGTTTGACGTAACTGACTTGTTTGGCGAAACAGAACTCTCGACGAAATACAATTGTGTTTCGCCAAGGGTTATCAACGAAAAAGAATTTTGTTTCGCCAAAGGGTGATTGACGAAACAGAGTATATTTCGTCAACCTGTGTTTCGCCGACTTGAATACTTTGCACAGTAACTCGACTTAACTCTGTTAGAAGTTAACTGGATTGATTAACTGCTGTTACGTGATGTGCATGACTTGTATGATATGGAATACATGTTCAGTACTTCTGTGATTATATCTATACGTGAACAACTTGAATATAAACTGATTATGTACACGTGCGTACTTTAGGACGTGATTGATTTACCTTGAGCACATAGCTTAGCATACCGAGCAAACCAAGGTGAGTTCACTGCACTTTTCTAAGCATGCGTCCCGGTGGTTTGGGACATCTGGTAAACGTTTCTAAAGGGAATACTGGGTAAACTGTTATTTGGGATGTTGGTTATTGAACACAGAATCAATCATCTACCGTGTTGCCTGTAAGGCAATGGGGTAACTAGTTGATAGCGCTATTAGGTTTGACACCCTCACACCGGGCCGTAAGGACGGGCGTGATCTAGTTACCTGGACATCATTACCAATGCTTGGTTAGGGGCATTGGGGTTGGGCACACTCCCAGGTTATATTGGGCACACTCCTATGGTATATATTGGACACACTTCCAGTATATAAGACTCTCCTACGTTAATAACAATCCCAAAACGAAACGATGAGTTGACTTAACAGATATCTGGTAACTACACACGTTAACAAAACCTTGAACTCACCAGCGTCGTCTGACACACTTGTATGCATGCTTGCAGGTCGCTAGAATTCGTGACGTGGACTTGCTATCTGGGAGTGCTGGAGTGGTCATGGATCGAGGCTCTTGGATTAACTTATAAGTGAAACGTTGGTTTTGAACATTTACTATGAAACAATTGTTAAACGATTTACTATATGCTTCCGCTACACAACTCTTTGGGAGTAACCCTATGTTTGATATTTTCTATTGGTAATTCATGACATGTTTTATTTAAATATTTATCATTGGTTCAATGTGATTGGTGGCTCGAACTCTGATGAGTAACACGCCTCGCGGAGTTCCCGCATGTGGTATTTTGGGGGTGTTACATGTGATATCTCTGTTTCGTGCATCATTTGAGTCAATAAGTGTTGCATGCAGTAATGATATGACATTATGCAATATGTGATGCACATGTATGTATATGACAATAATCAGAAAGCATTCATGTCATAATTTTTAAATCAGCACAGTCATTAAAGCATTAATCATTGTCTAATTAGTGTACGGATACATGCAAATGAGACAATTGTCACATCATACATCCTCACAAAAGGATAGTGTTGTAAACATAGGAGAACCCAATTAAGAGGGAGATGATTCATTTGAACATTTCTTCTGAATTCCCTCTCCCAGGGCTACTTCTCTTTTCACTCCACCACCCACAAAAGAACAATACCTCCCACATTCCATTCATTGCTTCATGCAATTGACAAAACTGACTTGTGCATACTTAGTTCCTCTCAACAACATATCAATGAGAGTATAACACAACAAGTGACTAGGGTAAGCTCATAAGTCATTGCTAGCCCACAAGTAGAGGCGACTACACCTCTTGTGTCCCAGGGACACTTAAAAGTTTTTCAAGTGGGGCAGCCACGACAACTGTAGAGACAACAATCTCACAATTAGACAATTTACATTGCTAAGACCTCCGTGAAGGCAACAACTGTTGAGTGTACAATCGTACACTCTATAACAGCTGGAAGTCCTCAGTACCAAGAAAAGTGGGCACTTGGTTTAAAACCATGTACAACCACATCTGGTGGGAACTCATATGATCCTATTAAAATACCAGGAATTTGCGAAGAGAGTAACCAAGATAGAGTCTTCTTTTGATGAAATCAAATAAATGTTGAAGACCTTGGTAAAAACTCTAGAACTCCACCAACCAATGCAGAAATTGCAAAAGAAATGTGGGTGCATGCATAAATATATCTTTATCTTTAAAAACCATCTCTAGAGGCAACACACAACATGCAAATGGAGCTGATAAGAAATATGGTGGATGCTAGGTACAAGATACTCAAGCAAAGATTAAGGCCATTAAAGACCATCTTCTTCAAACTACGGGTATAGCTCCTTCTGCCCAAATGCATAGATGATGCCAAAAAGGGGGAGAGTAATATCATGAGAAAGCTTCCACCTCTAGTCAATAAAGCCTAAAAGAGGCCAGATACTTTTGAAGCCAAAAAGGCCAAACACGAAGCTATTGAAAAAGAAAAGAGGAAAGATACAAGAGAAGCAAAGGAGATGTAGATAGTACAAGAGATCATTGAAAAAAAAATTCAAGACAATCAAGGCTCCTCAACAGAGGTTTCCAAAAGCATTGTTTCAACAAAATCAACACCAACCACCCAAACCACTACTTCCATTGCCCAAACATCTATTGGCACTACAAAAGTGACAACAAATGTTACATCTATACTTCCACCAACACAAAAGACTCCTAAAGGTCTCATCAAAAGATAACTACCCACAAAAACCCCACTACCACAAAAAAACACCCACACTTCAAACCAGGTCTAGAAGAGCCAAATTCATTATCCAAGATGATGATGAAGAAACACATAATTCATCACCCATCTAAACCACTAACACCACAACATATTCCACAACCACCAGATCTATTCCATCAACCTTACCATCAACCACCACAACCATAACCATCTATTTACACCCACCTGAATTAGGAAATGTATAACAAGAAATACAGTATTTCTATTCCACAAAAGATCTAAAACAACTCACCTTCCCTTCTTTGCATGATCTCCCGAAGCCTACAAATGTCAAAGAATATCTGAAGACAAAGATTAAACAGTTAGGAATAATTGCAGCAGAAAGAAGCAAAGTAAAAGGTGATAAGGAGGCTCAACAAATTCTATCTAAAGAGTTCACTAAAGTGAACAGACTAGAAGATTTTGCGAAAGTTGTTAGCAAAAAGGCTTCACAAGGCTCTGTAAATGACCCTAATCTCATAAGAGTATTAAGGGAAGATTACATGGAGTATATAATGACAAACAAGCCATACAATGCAACAAGAGCCTAACTCTCTAGATGGTCCACAGAAGGCCTTCTAGAATAAATTTAGAGGATTGAGAAGATGAAACTCAATCCTTATATCAAACCCACTCCTCCCAACTAGAGAGCAGGCAAAAAGCTTGTTGGCAAAAGGCCCTCCAATTGAAGATAATAAAGGTGGAGATGGTAGAAGCCAAATTTGGCTCTATGCAATCAATGGCCAGATGGGATGAGCCAACAATCAAAGAAAGTTACAAGAAACTTGAAGCTTTAAGAGCAAAAGATCCCTCTATCCCTAAAAGACTAAACTATGTAGATAGAGACTTTCCATTCAGATTTTAGTTGATCCCTCATAGGCTTCCCACTACAAAGAATATCTCTATAGCTGTAAAAAGGTACCTAAAAAGACCAAAATATATGTCTGCAGAAGACTTGAAGAAATATGAAAATGAAATAAGAAAATAAGGGATCAAGAATGAATTAATGTATGGGCATCCAGATGCAAAGCCAAAAGATCTGTTTGGTTAACTCTTGGGAAAACAATTTCCCTCAACTCATCAAATAACATCTGCCCCAAGAAATTCATCCAGCTCCAAAATTCTAAAATGGGTGTCTGATAGGACAAGCCATTAATTAACAATAGTCAGAGCTAATGGAGAAGTGAAAAAAAAATCTCAATGAACACTGTCGTTTGGCTTAATGATGAAAATGTGCTAGACCTAATAAGTCTTCCGCTTGAAAGGGATCCAGATGGCTCTATTTCTCTCTTTCTCTAAAAAGTTTGAGCTCCAGTTCAAAAGCTAAATCAGAGAGAAGTTGATGAAGAATAAAAGTTGATCTAATAAACAACTGTTTTGGCATCATCTGTTCTAGGTGGAGATTGTTGGACCTACCGAAGAACATATGATATTCAAAAGCCAAAACATGACCTAACTGATCAAGAAATAAACGTAGAAGAACCATTCTCCTTCCAAAGATAGTAAATCTTGAACACTAATCAGAACATCTATTGAAGACATGCTAACATATGTTCAAGCTTTGGAACCACTTCATCACATGGCCAAAGCCCTATTGAAGCAAAGAATCTGTTCAATTAGACCAAACATTTGTTTTGGCCAAACATATGTTTGGAACACAGCAACAACAGTTTGAAGATTAGAGGTTCCATCAATACAATAATACTTGTTTTTGTTGGATCAGTTCTGTTTATACATGAAGGAAAACATTAAAACATACCTTTGATTGCATCAGCATAAACTAGCAGAGAATCCAGATGAAGACTCAGCAACAGTGTTTGACATGATTGTCATCTTGGTCTGGTTCCTCCTTAGGATGCTGACTGATGATGGTGACTTAGAAAACCGAATAGGGGATTCAGTTATGGAGATGGAGGTCGAATGTTGATGTTATGACTAATGGGGTGTTTCTAATGTGTAACTGTCTAACCCCTTAACCTCCACATAATTCTCCTTATATAAGCACCCAGGAGGAAACCTAATTAGTTAATAAGGGTAATATGGTCCATCAACAATTACCAACTAATTATTTAATAGGTTATTATATATTTTGATCTCTATAATGTAAATGATTATAATGGCTACTAGATTAAATATTAAATCATAATATATTTAATCTTACATTCTCCCACTTAGCCGAGTAATCATTTACTATGAGTATTAGATAAGCCTGATCAGGAGTTAACACTCATTTTAGCCTTAAACAAGTACTATAGCAGAAAAATACAGCCGTTGAATCATTATGCGACTCAGGACCCCCATTAATCATACTATAGCCTTAATTTAAAACCTAATCGTTATGATCAAAATACGCATAAGCCTTTTGTTTGATTTGTAACTATATTTGCCTATATGCCATTATGCTAGCTTGACATATTCTTAGAGACATACAAAATCAAACTGATGAGGAAAATTAACTAATACTTAGTCATTCATAGTACGATATGCAGTTGCGCATGGCCATCAATTAATACCCGTCTCTGAGCTCTCTTAATAAGACTTATGGGTAATAGCCCTTCAGTTATAGGATCCTTAAGCATATCATGAATGTATTCGATACAAAACTTAGTTTCCTCAATTCGTTCATAAACGAATAATTAATTGTGTATCGAAATTTAATGCAGCACCTCTCGAACTGTTACTGTTCAAGGAGTCATGGTAACTGACTTTATCACACTAAGTCTTCAAAACATTAATTATATGGAGTTAATATACTTATGAGTCCACTGATAAATTTTCAACAACATTTAGTGACTATATTATGTCGTTATAACTTAGGTTGTTATTATCAGTTTATTATGACTCCTCCATAAGATAGATTTGTCTGCTGACATAAGGATATACCCGACATTACATTTTGTCATCTTTGAACATTACAAAGTTAATCGTAATAAACCGGTTTTAATTTTCACTTCTTCTTTAAATTATAGTTTCTCATTTCTTTTAAAGATATTGTAATACTCCGTTAGATGCTTCACATTAATCTAGACATATCTAGTGTGTTGCAATGTGAGTAATATCTAAACGAGTATAGACTTAAACTTACATAAGGCTTCCAATTAATGAAGCGTAAATAAATAATCTCACTTATCCTATTATCCTCTAAAGGAGAGCAGTATTGTTTGTTACATATGTAAGGACCCATTTAATGTTAAACTAATGGAACGGAACTAATATCCCATTGGGTCTATCTCAGTATGTTATGATATCAATCACGTAAGAGATATCTCTGAGATTTATTATATCAAAGTTTGTGTTAACAATGCTTTGACTTATGTAACATATACTTGTCAAAAGAATATCATCTATATTGACAAGTTTATCTTAGTTGCTCCCACTCATTTTGAGGTAGGTACATTAATCCACTTGATTCTTAATGAAAATAATTACATTAGCTTTTCATCACATTATGATGTTTGCATTAACCCATACATGGATATTATTGGCTTACAAATAAAGTGTTCTTTAACCTTCAGTTTTGAACTTTCAGGCTGTTTTATGAACATGTAAATGTGTCAGCCAATTATTAGGGAAAATTGTTTTAATGTTCATCTAATGTAGCTTTAAACTATTATAAGCTACTAGAACAGTGATGATCCTCAAAGAAAACTTTTGTTAGATATGTAATAAAGATTCTTTAATAATTTATCTCTTCCTGAGTACAACCTTTGACAATCAATCAAGCTTCTTCGTGTCTTAACACTTATATTAGGATTTGGTTTAGTTATGAACACTCTTAGGTAATTCAATCAAATCCCAAACGTTATACGAACACATAAAATCAGTTTTACTAGAAAACAGTTTTATTCCATTCAGAAGATTAATTGACGCTAATGGCCTAATTTGAAGAGATAGGATCAGCAAACATTTCCAAAATCCGTTTCAACTTCAATTAGGGAGGTTATGTAATCATCAAAGTTAGTAGGTTTTTAAACCTAGATGACCTCCTGGGTTGAAGATTGGGTTCATTAGAAGTTTCAGTTTTATGGATTAGCTCTTGGTTAGGTTGCTATCATTTTCATTCTAAGTTGGTGCAGTAAGGTGTACAAGAGGTGTAATCGGAGTTAAATTCGGAGTGAAATTTAATGACACTCTTCCCCCCGCCTCTTGTATTCCTTGCAAGTCATAATAAGGACTTTGACTGCTCCCACTGACCTTAGAAATCTTTAGGAACTCAGCATGCTTAGGGTCAATATGTAACGACCAACAAATTCTGATAGAGAAACACAAATTAATGACGTTAGTCGTTGTGATTTCTCTTGTTGAGGATTATATTAGTTTATGTAAGAAATCTAAGTGTGCCCACAATTAGGCAATCTAAGTGCGCCCGGAATTAAGCAACAATGAAACTTTTGTAAGAGTAGCATTAGATTTAAGGAGATAAGTTATGATAGAACAGTGTCATAATGGAGCAGTGTCTTGTACAAGAGGTGTATATTGAAGTAATGTAAAATTATTTTTCACTCCCCCACCTCTTGCAACTATTGCAAGTTAATATTAAGACACTTAATGCTCCCACTAATCTTTAATATCTCTAGAAATGCTACAAGAGAAGTTTCAATGAGGTACATGACGTGGGAACCTATCATACATATACGTTAGACTTTATTTGATTTCGTTAATGTCCAGATATCAAAAGAAACTTTAGGGACATATCTAATAGAAATCTTATTAAGTATATATATATGAATAGATTTCTTCTAAAAACTTTTGAGAGCCCTTATGATTTCGAGTCGAGACCTTGTGGTCTCGAGTCGAGATCTTGGTCTCGAGTCGAAGCCTGATGGTCTCGAGTCCACTGTTGATAGCTGTTTCTTGTGATAACATAACTGAAATTCGAAATCTAAGGGATTATGAGATATTGTTTCCTGTTTTAAGATGATCTAATTTTATCAACATATTTCGAAAATTATGATATGTTTATCTAATAACAGTTTTTTGAAAATCTATTGAGGACAAAAACAGATCAAAAACAGAAAAAACACTTCATAATCCAAATCATATTCCAAATCATAACAGAATTTTCGAATTTCCTAAGAACATGTGATGAACCCTAAACATAAAATAAAATTCTGGAACCCGAAACCTGAAACTTTTAAGACTTCTAACCAGATTTCGGTTGTAAAACATAAACCCATTTAATTTCGAGTAAACATATGATTATTCCTTTTCCGAAAATAGGGATTTCGAGTGGATTTATGTGACTCGAAACGGCTGTCATATTCATTAAGTTATAAAAATTCCGTTTTCCAAGTTTCAATCCCAGAATTATGGATACGAAAACAGAACTGACTAATCAACATATGCTCTGATACCACATGTTGGATCAGTTCTGTTTATACATGAAGGAAAACATTAAAACATACCTTTGATTGCATCAGCATAAACCAGCAGAGAATCCAGATGAAGACTCAGCAACAGTGTTTGACATGATTGTCATCTTGGTCTGGTTCCTCCTTAGGATGCTGACTGATGATGGTGACTTAGAAAACCGAATAGGGGATTCAGTTATGGAGATGGAGGTCGAATGTTGATGTTATGACTAATGGGGTGTTTCTAATGTGTAACTGTCTAACCCCTTAACCTCCACATAATTCTCCTTATATAAGCACCCAGGAGGAAACCTAATTAGTTAATAAGGGTAATATGGTCCATCAACAATTACCAACTAATTATTTAATAGGTTATTATATATTTTGATCTCTATAATGTAAATGATTATAATGGCTACTAGATTAAATATTAAATCATAATATATTTAATCTTACAGTTTTGTAACAGACTTTTCATGTAATAGATTTGTTGAACCGAGATTATGTTCATGAATCATGATGCTTACGCTAGTAAAGATTATAAAAGTGTTGTTCGTTACAAAGTTCTTCATTAACAAAAGAGTAAAGTATACGAATGGTCTCTGTGGTTAACCAAAATTTTGTGTTTGACTCTAGCTTTTTATAAGTACACGGATGTTCCATGTGGTTTGCACTTTGTAACGCATTTAGTCTTCAACTTTTGCCAGAAATACATGAATGGTCCCTATAGTTTGAAGTTTTTACCGTTACACACTAAAAGCGTTAAAAAGTGTAAACTACAAACATCATCCATGTACATTTAAAAATCTTGAAACCAAATCCAAAATTAAGATTAACCACAAGTACCTATAATGCATCTCTCGTTATCACGTCGCCAACTGAATTGAAGTTTTATTATTTTTAAATCGATTAACCTTTTTCAAAATAAGATTGTGAAAAGAAAATTTAGACAATATTTTAATAACTAGTAATGGCACATTCCTTTATTTAAAATTAAGGATGTTAAAATATCAGAGAATGCTTTTGTAGCAAAACTTATTTCAAAGATATTTTTTATGTCATGGCCTATGTTTAGTCGTTGTGTAATTGTATCTTAGCTAGCTGAATGAGACCCATTTCATACAACGGTCGTTCTTTCCTATGTGACCTTTCTTTCACGGCTCGTATCCTTTAATATCTTTGACGTCCTCATCTTCTCAAATCACCATAATTGCGTCAACATGTTAGCTCAGATCATTGGATGCCACGACATTGATATAAAATTTTGAGAATTGAGATATTTTGCAAATCTTTCCAATTGCAAATAAATCACTTAAAACTAGTTTAATACCCGTCCGGTGGACGGGTTACGCTAACAGCGTAACAAACAAAAATAATCTATATTGAGGGTGTTTGGGATTGCTTCTCTTTTTCTTCTTTTCTCCTTTTTCATCTCCTTTTAAAAAAAATCATAACCATCTAACTTTTCTTTTTTTTCTTTTCAAACCATAAAAACTCCTTAGTACATTATCCAAACACAACAAAAATGACTTATTAACTTATAAGAAGTCAAAAGGTTAAAAGTAGCTCAAAATAAGCAATCCCAAATAACCACATTAAGTAAATGGACTCAAATCTAAACAAAATTACAAACAAAAGCATTATTCTATAATTTATAAAAGGAAAACGAATATGAATAGTGTAGAATCACAAAACAATATAAAATAAAACTGATAGAGTGGTAAAATATGAAATGGTATCATTTTAATGCAAAAGCAAACGATAGGCAACATTGGGGGAAAATGTTATAACATTCAAACATGTAAGTGCTACATCAAATTGTACTTTACCAGTCCGGTGGACGAGAATATTGACGTCATAATGTAAGCGCTACATCAAATCATACTGGCTACAGAAATCATGTTGCTTAAAAAATGAAAAAAATAAACACAAAAACATAAATAAACAACAAACATCATCCTAATTGTTTTAAAGCCACTATTATCTTACATACGATGCTTCTTCCACATTTTACCTCTTTAACCACCAACTTTTTCCTTTTTAAAATCTTTTCCATATGCAAATGCCCTTTCATACATATTCTATGCATGACAGTTTCTTGCAGAATGTGTCTTTGACTATCTATTGAGTTTGACTATCTTTTGTAACTTCATCAATAATCTATCCCAAAATTGTAGTTTGTCATCACCATGATTATCAAGATATCAACCCGTATATTTCACCCCCTAACCAAACAGGTCAAAAGAATCAATACTAACATATAAAGGTTCGACTCAAATAGCTTGATCAAGGGAATCCATAAAACTGTATAGTTCTAGAAAATGCAAATTTAGGGGTGTATTATGAATGCTAATTACGTTCAACCTCAGAATGAGCAATTGGTACTGGGTACCGCTCCCATACTGGTACCGGTACCGAATTTCCCGTACCGAATTTTTCAGTAGCGGTACCCACATTTTGGCATTTTCGATATCGATACTTTCGGTATCGGTACCGTTCGGTGCGGTACCGGTAAAATACTGAGTTTTACCTTCATATACTGGTACCGAACCGGTCCCGTACCGTACCGAATAATATTTCGGTACCGGTACCCAGTTTTGACGAATTTTGGTACGGTACCGATACCACGCTCATCCCTAGTTCAACTATATAAAACAAAATACTAAATTCTCCCTAAAAGCATCAATTTCAAACCATTTGACCCGGTCGATGAAAATGATATTAAGTGTACACAAATTTAAACAACATTACAAACAAAAGCACCGACTTTAATTTATAAAAGGAAAACGAATGAAAGGAGATTATCAATTTCAATTTCATTTGCCGTGTCATAAATATATAATTGGGAAAAATCTTAGCCGACCATCGTCATGGGTTGGAAGTGAGTACCAATTCTATGATAGTTGTGTCCATTCAAGCAAAATATATATGGACCACGACCATCATTTAATTCCAAACATATTCTCCCACCCTTTGACGTCATCAAAAAATTGAATTAACGACTTTGATATGCTCTCTAAAAACTGATGACCGTGGCTCACCATTACGATTTAGCAAACTTAGCAATGGTTGCAGAGGATGTTTAAGTAAAGATAAAATGACTTTTCCCCCTATATAGATACGCCTTCAATTTGAGGATGTTGTCATGGAGTTAATGCAATTGACACCAAGAAGTTGAACGATGGCAAATACAAGCGATCCAACTTGATTAGGAAATTGCAAGTCTATCAAATTTTGGAGTTTGGTATATAAGCGTAAAAAAAACTCCAATAAAAATAAAAACATGGAGAAATAAATGTCATCAAAATACTTTATAGTAATAATATAAAAAAAGACAAATTCTTTCTCTGAATTATAAAAAAAATAAAAAAAATTTGTCAAATAAATGTAAGCTGTCAAAGTTAACAACGAAAGGTGAGTTTCAACACTAAGTTGTACCATATATTATTGAGACTCTATCGCACGAATGCTAACCAATATTAGAAGACATTTTCTAGTAGGTAAAATAAAAAAAACCTATAAGTTATAGCAAGAAAGTAATTTAAGTATTTAATCAACAAAATTAAATTCCAATATTGTATATCATGCCCAATGTAGATCACATTCAGCAGTGAGACCCCTAGATGGATATGTATCAACGCATTCCTTACTTTTGAGTTGCAGTATAGAAATTTCTAGTGCATGACCAAAGTATTTTTTTTATCATGAACCACACTTGGTGGGTATTCAAGAGATGCACAGATCAAGTGTTGTTCAAGCACCTGCGGGTTGTTAGCATCCACGTGGCAACATTCACTTGGGCAATGTGTTTTTGTTGAAGTTGTCCAGGTGTAGGTAGCTCCTCTTCCTTTTGGTTTAGTCAATGGGAACTGCTTGCTTTGTTCCAAGAATTTATGACGTTATTTCATAAAACATTGATATAAAGTTCCTTCAAATAGAACATATATAGCATGTGATGGTTGTTGCCTTATTCGAGTCCTCCCAGCCAGCTTGCTTCCATAAGCTAATAAATTGAAAAAATGGTATTGGCGAGAACAAATAAAAGAATGGAATGATTAAAAAGGAACAATATAAAAAATAAACAGAATCAAGTTGCTTACCTAGCTATACGGCCAGGAAACCCTAGTTGTAGTTTGACATCAACATGCCCAACATCAATCCCCAACTAAAAGTGCATTTATAGCAGCAACACCACATATTTTCCCACCAAAGAGCTCACTAACATAACCAAAAATTTCATCTTTATTTATCTGAAAACAAAATACATAATGAATATGAGAATTGAGAACCGAGTAGTATAGCTAGCCCGAAGCAAAGACAAATTTCCATAATGTTCTCTGAATAGAAGACAAAATCACACATTTACCTTTTGTTCCACCCTTTGTAACTCTATATATATTGTGGTCCCATTTCTTGTTAGTGAACTAATCTCTTTTACTAAGGCAGGATTTACCACGGACATTTCCTGGTCATCCTACAATAAATGAAGTAGGTAGGAACTCCTTAAGGCGGTTGCTTTTAGCTTACACTCGGCACAACCCTGATGTTGGCAATTGTTTGGCAGCATGTTGATTAAACATCTTATTTTACCTGATTAACTATTGATAAATAATAATAATAAAAAATCAAAAATAAGAAATAATAAATGAGCCAAACTGAGCCTGAGCTCAGCTCATTTAGAGTTAAATGCTTGGTTGGTCCCTGTGGTTTGCAAATATTGCAGACTTGGTCCCAGTGGTTTACTAATTACAGAGTTGGTCCCAGTGGTTACAAATTTTGCACTCGGGTGGTCCTTGTCACTAACCTAAGTTAGATTTTTCAGTTAAGTTTGTGTAAAATATCTATTATACCCCTAAGATTAAAAAAAAATAAATAGAAATAAGTAGGCCCACCATCCCACCCTTCTTCTTCTTCCCCATTCCACCCTTTAAAACCACCCACCACCACCAACTCCTCAACCCAACAAACAGCAACCACACCACCAATAATGTCGCCAATCAAGCAAGAGCCTATCGATAATTCACTAGAGATGATGCTGGATAAGAAATCAGAGACCATTGAATACTCTCCACCATCCAAGCGACTCAAAACATTAAGCTCAGATTCCCCATCAGCATCCTCAAAGGGCAAATCAAAGATTGAAAACGAAGACGATGATGAGTTGCAGCGGGGGACTTGCGGTGTGTGTTTGTTGGATAAGGGGATGTCTCTACGAGATTTTCTTGACAGCTGCGATCATTATTTTTTGCTTCGTGTGTATCATGGAGTGGGCTATTCGTCGGTTTTCGACTATTCGTCGGCCGCAGAAAGATGGAGTTTTTTTATCTGAGAGAATTGGTAATGTCCCTGTTCGTGATCAGGTTGTTATCTTTAATTCATTATGTTAATTCTTGATCACAGAAGTTTGAATTAGATGATTTTCTGTACTTCTGTTTATATTTACAAATAAATCTGTGATTTGGTTATGAACCAGATGATAGGGCGAGCGGTTTAATTTAGAGAGAGATATTTAATTATTGGGAGGGATTTGAAGGTGGTGGTGGTAGAGCAAAGGGGGTGACGGGAATGGCTGGTGATGGTGGTTTAGGGAGTTGGTGGTGGTGGGTGGTTTACTGGTTTTAAAGGGTGGAGTGGGGAAGAAGAAGGGTGGGATGGGTGGGCCCACTTATTTCTATTTTTTTTAACCTTAGGGGTAAAACAGATATTTTACACTCACTTAACTGAAAAATCTAACTTAGGTTAGTGACAAGGACCACCCGAGTGCAAAATTTGCAACCACTAGGACCAACTCTGTAATTAGTAAATCACTGGGACCAAGTCTGCAATATTTGCAAACCACAGGGACCAACCAAGCATTTAACTCGCTCATTTAATATAAAAGAAGTTTTTGCTCGGGCTCTTTTAATCTCGACTCAATTCGAGTTTTTAACAAATCAATCTTTAGTAGCTTATAAATGGCTCAACTTGTTACATCCCTGAAAATGATATATAAGGTTATTTAAGAACAAATCTTGGATATAATAATGAAGCGCTTAGCACCGACCTTTCATTTCCTGCTTATCTTTTTGTACTTTTTAACAGTCTACTTACTGACCGATGTTATAAAAGTCCATGCCTAAATCCATAACCCATCTTGAAGAGATCTCCAAGCATCCTTTTCACACTTCCCAGTGAAGAGATTCCATGAGTTTATGGAACCTGAGATTCGATGGCATTAGAAAATAAAAGAAAAAAGAACAAAGAGAAATCCTACGGTCAGAACTCATATATCAGTGATTTTCAACATCTTAACACTTGAAATCTTGAATAAGACTTAGCATGAATAACTTTAACCTTTTCCA
>JARYGA010030886.1:0-25000 GCA_030545235.1 Helianthus tuberosus
AATTTTTTTTTAGCCTTTTTTTAATTGTTTTTTTTAATATTTTTAGTTTTTGAATTTTTTTATTAAAAATGCTTCTACAGGTATATATAAGGAGAAGCGCCGAAAAAGATGTTCAAAAAATTAATTTTTAACATGTTAAGTTAAATTTTTAAGAGTGTTCCCCGATTTCCCACTTTTTTAATGTTCCCCGATGAACCTCACACTATATATATATATGTGTGTGTGTGTAAGTTTATATCTCTTTATTTAAAAATTGTGATAGATAGAAATTAAAACTTTAACATAACATTGTCATTTATAGGTTAAGAGAAACCCATTTGAACCGTTACCTTAGTTCATGAAAAGGCACTCGCTTCCTAATTTAACATTGAGAAATATTAGATTATTTAAACGGTGTGTTGGATCATAAATTGGCGTCTCTTTATTATAATACGTAAAACCACCACATGAATTTTGCAAAAGTAAATGTCGGTTCGTAAAAGAAATATAAACGGCACATACCCCTACATTGTGCCTTATTTTTATTAAAAATCATTATTTGTATTCTTGCAAACTTGATTACTTTTTTTTTTCTTTGTGAATTACGACTTTCTTCATTTCCTCTTTCTAGACGTCAACCCCCAGCCATTCTTGCAATTCCTTTAAACAAAATTCTGTGCAGTTTGCTATTCCAATCAATTTTATCGTCTCTCATTCATACAGTCAAATCAAAATTATGTTTCAACCTCCAAATCGAACCAAATCATCAAACAATTATATAATATGACAAATAGCAACTTAGGTTGCATTTAAAATGGTCAAGGGAAATTTAAAGCAGGAAGATATTCGAATTGATTTTAGAATGATTTGATGATATGTAAATATTTGCCAAGATTTGCAGTTCAGATACGCTGATCTAGATTGTTGATTTATATAAACTTGGTTTTAGTTGATCTTTGATCTTTCTTTATATGAACGGTGGCAAGATACCGGTGCGAACAGATTTTGATTCTATTTCCTGAAACAATTTTGATGATGGTTTCATGATGAATTGGTTCGATTTGATTAAACATGATAATTTTTGAATGATTGGTGTTATTAAAGCCTATAAGAACATATATGTAAAGAATAAGTATAATGTACAAAAATCCTTAACGTACGTTAACGTACGCGACAAAGAATAGAACGTGCGTGATTAACATATAACGTGCGTGATTTGTTAAACAAAGGCTCCCATGCGAGATTTATTAGGGTTCATGCGTGATTTTTATGACTCCCGTGCGTGATTACCCTGATCGGATGATTACTGGCGTCGCGTATCTTAATGTAGGATAAGGCTTTTTGTATGTTAACCTTTCTCTATATGTAAATCCGATTGTTAGAATTTTTTTTCAAAAACGAAATACATGTTTTAAAGAAAGATTACAATCATATTTATGTGGTTCACCTAGCAAGAAATATATACAAGTGTGACAGTTTCGAAATGTATGGTGATTTATACATGTGTTTCATAAACTAAATAATTTTTGCATCTCATATAGTATTTCTAAAGACTATCATAATCAACGTCCCGCCGCAACACTTGGGCGGCGTCAACTCGTTTAAGTACAAAAAGTATGTATTTATAAAAATATATCTTGTCTAAGTACTCGTTTTGACACTAAGTTTTTATGTGATTTCATGGGTCCTAACTTGCCCATTAGAATCGAAAACGAGTAACTTAGAACAAGGATAAAATAACCAAAGTTCATAACACATAACCACAAACCGATTAGATATATATATATATAGTGTAAGGTTCATTTGAGAACCACCTTTATTACAAGAACCGCGAGAACCAATGTGAACACAAAAAATACCTAAAAATCCAAAAAACACACAGAAAAATTAATATTTTTCTAATAAAAATCGCTATATTTCGTTACCAAAAATAAACTTTTTTTTTCGAGTAACAGTTATGGATGCACATGTGCATTTGTATCATTTCTTGGACAAATTCTGTAATATATTACCAGTAGTAGAAAAATGCACCGTCATTTACATTACAGTCCGCAATACACTAATTTTTACATTACCAATATTAAGAATGCACATGTGCATCATTATGTATAACCATCATATAACGTGTTTTATTACAAAAAGTTTGTGATTTTAAGTGATGAAGTAGGCCCATATACATGTGTTTTGGTTAGTTATATCTAGTGGTTGATGGTTTGATTATATTTGTCACTTTATGATGTAATATGTTGTTTGGATGGTATAAAGGGTGTTGATGTACATGTAATAAAGTGAGATATTGGGAATAGTATTGTATTATGGATGGTAGGAGACAATGGTATTGTATTACGGATGGTAGGAGGTAATGTAGTGTATTATGGATGGTATGATAGATGAAAGGGAAAGTGTATTCAAAGTGGTGTACCAAAACACGTTATAACATATTCATACATATGTATGCACATGTGCATTTCTAGTGTTGCTAATGTTAAAAAAAGATCATACATATGATGCACATGTGCATTTCTAATATTGTTAATGTAAAAAGTAGTGTATTATGAATGGTAATGTAAATGAAAGTGCAATTGTCTGATATTAGTAATGTATTACGGAATTTGTCAAAGAAGTGATGCATATGCACATGTGTATGGATAATTATTACTCGATTTTTTATTGTGACGAAATATAACGATTTTTTATAAAAAATAGTAAAAAAAAATCTTGAGTGTTAATTTTTTTATTTTTTTTTAGTTATTTTTTGGTTGTGTTCACACTTGGTTCTCGCGGTCCTCGCAATAAAGGGTGGTTCCTAACGGATCCTTCTATTATATATATATATATATATATATATATATATATATATTGGAGAGTTCAAATGAGAAGAATTAAAAATTAAGACTAAAAAGAATAAAGGATACAAAGGTAATTTGAACAAATCATTTAATGAGTCCATTATTTATTTTTGCTATTCAAATTAATGAACTCTAATCATTTAATGAGTCTGTCTTATAAAATACTTGTGCACCTTACACAATAAAACAATCATGCACATGATCTTACATTTTCAACGCTTCCTACACCATTAAAACAATATTTTGGTGTAGGATACATAATGTGTATGACTCAAACACTTTTGAATAATTTTGCGACTCATAATAAAATATATATATGACACAAATTTTTTAAATAATTTTGTCACTTCTAATAAAATTTATGTAGAAGCCAATACATTAATGATGGTGAAGGAAGAATTTATGGTTGCGTTAATAAGACTTGAGTAACTCTTTAAAATATTTATTAATATTCTACGTCAAAATGTATGTACTACCCTTAGTAATTAAAGCATTAACTAAAAAGGACAAAAATGATATGCTGATTTACAACCATTGATAAAAAAATATAGGGTCTAGATTAATTCATTTTTTCTTCTTTTAAGAAGATTCTTCTCAAATGAACCTCCCCTTATATATATATATATATATATGGGTTCATGCGAGATCCACCTTTATTGCGAGAACCGCGATAACCAATGTGAACACAACAAAATAAACCCACCACGCCACCCAAAATCTAAAAAAAAAACTAACCCCCTACCCCCACCCAAACTAAATGCTAAAAATTAAACCATAAAGCTAAACCCTTCAAAAACTTAAAAAAACCCCTAAACCCCCCCCCCCCCCCCCCACCAAGCTAAATGCTAAAAACTAAACCACCCCCCCCCCCCAAAAAAAAAAAACACAAAAAATTACTATTTTTTATAAAAATCTCTAGTTTTCGTATCCAAAATAATTTATTGATGAAAAGTATCGATTTTTAATAAAAAAAAATGTAAAAATTGTGTGTTTTTTAGATATTTTTGGTTGTGTTCACATTGGTTCTCGCGGTTCTTGCAATAAATGGTGATTCCTAACGGATTCTTCTCATATATATATAGTATATCTTATATTAATAATGTCATAGATATCATATAAGTCAAGTATGGAGGTATGAACACCTCATTGTATGATTCAGCAAAGCACAAAGTTTACCAACTTAGTTGGTAAACCCGGTTGGTTTTGAATGAAAGTAAATACAACTAATATGTTATCATACTAAGTAGTCAAATAAGAACAACCTGGGTGTTTCATATCCAACATGGAAAATGTTGAAGGTGAGGCGGAGTTAACTTAATTTTGGGCAAGGAAACTACTTAGTGAATATGAATAAAAACATCAAGTAAGGTGGTGGAACAGGTTAGGATAGCCAAGACTTCCAAGCAGGGTCGGATTTCTGGCTAGTTGAGGGGGTGCCCATGCTACCCCTCAACTTTGTCTTCGAAGTGTAATTTTTTTTTTATTTTTTTTCCATTTTATATACCGGGTACCCCTGAGAAATGCTATGATACCCCTAAATAGCGGTGGATCTAAAAAAACATACGGGAAGTTTTTTTTCAAGTGAAGATATATGTAGGTAGTTGCAGGAAACAATGGTGGATTTTGGGTGGAGAAGAAGAAGTAAAAGTATAGAGCATTATTTTTTGTTTTATTATATTTAAGAGGTCTAACCTACTCACTATGTATTCTCTAGCCCACTTACTAGGTATTATCTAGCCCACTTAACACATAAAAGGTATTAGACCGAGGTGTATGGGCCTCGTCACCGGATCGGCGTCGTCCCGGTGGATCGTCCCACACCGGCCCCTTGTGGTCCGTCGCGTCTTCAGCGGCTTCTCCCGGACGATGGAGACGAGCCGGATAAATGGTGGGCCCCTTAATAATGCCGTTACAAACGGCTAGATTTAAAAAAAAAACAAATTCATTTAATTAAAAACCTATATAAATACCCACCCCATTTAACCATTTTTATACAAAAATTCACCCACTTTCTCCAAACAACTCTCTTTACACTCCATTTTTATACAAAAAATCACCCATTTTCTATAAAAAATACACCATGTCATCTTCCTCTTCATCGGGTTCGACGGACACCATGGAAGCAGTAAAATATTTTATAAACAAGGTGGTAGAGGCGACACAACTAATTTTGGAATAAGAAGAGGAGGAGGAGGTTTCGTCACAACCACGAAACAGGAACCCACACATCGAGCGAGACCGAGAAAGTTAGTTATATTTTTATTTTTATTCTTATATTTTTATTTTTATGTTTTTATTCTTATATTTTTATTTTTATGTTTTTAGTCTTATACTTTTATTTTGTGTAAGTGTTGTTGGACCGTTCTATGACCCTGAAAAGTCAGTCAAGGATGTTCATCTTCATGTATGAAGGCGAAATCAACATAAACGAAGTTACAACAGCTTTCCTATTCAATTCCTTCACGTTTATTGCTTTCTGAGTTCAATTTGACAGAGTTCGGTTACACAAGCAATGACCTAATCTCGCTCATACGTACATAATGAAGTCACTTGTGAGGGTATTTATACTTGTTCTGATTTCGTTTATATGTCAGTGACACAAAAGCGGAATCACTTAGTGACATATAAGCGAAATCACTAAGTGACATATAAGCGAAATCCCTAGTGTACATAAAAGCAGAATTAACAATATAAAACCCTAATTTAACTCTCAAGACCCTATGTTGACTATCTTGACTTAAGACTTGATGTAGACGTAGTCAACAGACATTCCGTGCACCAACAGACTACCCCTTGGATGTTGACGAAGTCTTTAGCTCCGAGTCTTCAGTCTTGGTCTTTTCTTCAACTTTGTCTTCTCATCATAAGCACTCTATCTTCACAGGTTCAGGTTCACAATGTAGCTCCATATTCAAACTCCCCTTTGACTGTTGATCCAGACTCCCCCTTTCACAAACTCCCCCTTTTAGTATGCTAGAATCTGAGGTCTTTATCTGGTTCAAGCTTTAACAATTAGCTTCCATGGGAATAATGAAATCCAAAACCTGTGTCTCAAACATCAATCATTACAAAACTTATCTTTTCAACAATAAATCACAAACTATCAGTTTTAGCAATCCACTCAAGTATTCAGGTCCAAATTAATGACCCTGATCACTTGATTAATCTACCAAGTTCAATTTAATGACCCTGGTTGATCATTGGACGAATCAAACTGATTTTGAAAACAACAATTTACATTTTCTGAAAATAACAAGTATCAAATTAATGAACTTGTTTTTTACTTTTCAATAAATCAAACTCTATCAAGATAAGCTCTCCTCATTCTTCAGTCTAGAATCTCCTGCATCTGCTTCAACATCTGAGAATCCAACAATCAACTCTCCACTTTGGTTTGTCGGAAAATAAAGCAGAAATAAAATCTTTTTGGATTTTATAAAGTGTTCTAAACTAAGAAATGAAATACAGAAAACTTAAATTGCAGAAAGTAAACAAAGTAAACTATTTACAAACATATTTTTGGCGAGCGTGTCAGGGAATCATATCAGCTATCAGACAAATTACAAGTACCGTTAAGCTTCATTTCATACTCAGACTTAAACAATTCACCTCGATTGTCGATATACTGATCCATCTTAAATTCTCACACAAATTTCAATTTACTCAGGATACGAATTAGATGAATTATGAACTTAGCTTATTCATGTGTCCCACCTCTTGAATATACTCCCGTATCTAGAATCCCAATTATCAGTCTTACAAGTGAGTATACTACAATGATATCTGTACATAAATTAGGTATGCGAGGGCCGAGGGATCTCAGGTCGATACTTCCGTATACGCAGAGAGATATCAGCTTCGACTTTACGGTATGTCCCCTTTAGAGGATCTTTTAGCTACAACAGCAGCGACTATCAATTTTATTGTTTCATCGGCATGCTGAGGGTTTATGCTGTGTTTCAAGCATTGCAGAAAGTATTATCCAAGGACTAGGTCAGAACCACCGTTCAGCAGAAGTCCCGGAATAATACCCCAGACATCATTGAGTATAAAGACCTAGTATATTAGATTATGAGACCTTTCAAATGAGATTTCAGGGGTTACCTATATATCCAAGTAGTGTTCCCCACGAATTTCACAAGTTTGAAATTTTAGGTTTATATCCCGAATAAATCTACTAAATGTGCGAAAACCTATCGACACATCATTAGTGAGACTGTTTAACTCATTTAAACTTTACAAATCTTTAGCATACTGTAATTGTCTAGCCGATGTACTATCATTTTCCCTATATACACAAGCTCTTTTTCAGATTTTTATCATGTTTTTGTATTTTTGCATTTTTTTACTGTTTTTGTATTTTCTGAAAATATATCTATATACATCTATCTACTCCCCCTAAATACCAAAACACGTAAAAAATCGACAAACCATTGCAGATTGTTTCTCGTCTTCATCCGCAACAGTACTCTCATCAACGCCAATTATGCCATCCGACACCGAAAGAAGCTTCATACCATTCAGTTTTAACAAATATTTAAACCGATTTTTATCAAAAGCTTTGGTATGTAAATCAGCTTTCTGTTCGTTAGTGTGGATTTTCTCAATTTGTATCAACTTTTTCTCGAAACAATCATGAATAAAGTGATGACGAATTTCTATGTGTTTAGTTTTAGCGTGATGTACTGGATTCTTTGTTATATTAATTGCGGCCTCATTATCAACAAAAAGAGGTGTGTTAAGAAACTACAAACCGTAGTCGCGCATCTGTTGCTGTATCCACAAGATCTGAGAGCAGCAACTGCTAGCAGAAACATACTCCGCTTCACATGTAGATAACGCCACAGACGTTTGTTTCTTACACTGCCAGGTAACCAATCTAGGACCAAAGAACTGGCATCCTGCAGTTGTTGATTTTGAATTAACTTTGCAGCATCCAAAATCCGAATCGGAATACCCTTCGAACGTAAAATCACCTTTCCTAGGATACCATAACCCCAATGAAGGAGTTCCTTTCAGGTAGCGCAATATCCTCTTCACAATGATCATATGCGAAGCTCTCGGGTTAGATTGAAATCTTGCTGCGAGGCACGTTGGGTACATGATTTCAGGACGTGAAGCAGTTAGGTACATCAAAGAACCTATCATGGATCGGTAAAACGTTTCATCAGCCCTGTCTCCGGTGAGATCTGGGTGAATCCCATGATTTATTGCAAGTGGGGTAGCAGCTTAAGTAGAACTTGACATCCCAAATTTCTCTAGAATATCATGAACGTACTTCGTTTAATGAATGAAAATTCCCTCAGGTAGTTGTTCAACTTGTAAACCCAGAAAGAATTTCATCTCCCCCATTGATGACATTTCAAACTTTTGCTTCATCACTGATTCAAAATCTTTGCATAAATTTTCATTTGTTGACCAAAAAATTATATCGTCCACATAAATCTGAACTATCAGAAGATGACCGTCGACCTCTTTAGTGAAGAGAGTGGCATCCACTTTTCCACGAATGAACTTGTTGGCTAGTAGGTGTTAAGACAAAGTCTCGTACCAAGCTCTCGGGGCCTGGTGTAAACCATACAGCGCTTTGTCCAATAAGTAGACCTTGTTTTTGTGGATTGGATCGGTGAAGCCCGGCGGCTGACAGACATAAACCTCCTCTTTGACCTTCCCATAAAGAAACGCCGATTTTACATCTAACTGATATACTTTGAAGTTCTTCCAAGACGCAAATGCTAGAAAAATTCTGATTGCCTCTAGTCGTGCTACAGGAGCATAGACTTCTGTAAAATCAATTCCCTCCTGTTGACTAAAGCCCTGAACAACGAGTCGAGCTTTGTTGCGAACCACAACTCCTCTATCATCTCACTTGCACTTGAACACCCACTTCGTATTGATTTTCCTATGACCATCCGGCAAATCAACTAACTTCCACACTCCTAATTTCTCGAATTGGCTCAGTTCCTCCTGCATTGCATTGACCCAAGAGTCTTCAGAAAGTGCCTTTTTGTAAGTTCTTGGCTCAATCTGCGAGATAAAACAACGCAATGAGAATTCAGTTTGCAAAGGAGCAACTTTTGTATAAAAACATGTAAGCCCTTTATCAATCTGATTTCGAGTGCGAACGCCTGTCTGCAATTCTCCTATGATCAATTCCTCTGGATGATATGAAAAAGTTCGCGGCATCACTTCGCTTGGAACACCTACATTTCCCTCCAGATTAGTAACATTCTGCTCTGCATCTTGTTCACCAACTTGGTTTGTTTGACTCGAAATCTGAATTTTGCTCCCCCTCAGAATCTGAATCACCATGATCAAAGACTAGCATGTTTTCAGCTTCTTGATTATCATTCTGAACCGACTGATTATCCTGAGCAACTTCATTTAGTTGGACATCATCATGTTCACCAGCATTACTCGGACCTGCTTCATCGTCATTTGAAGTTTCCCGTGGTCGTCTTGAATACTCAGCTGGGAACCTTAGCTGCGACTCATATTCACGCAAAATATCCAACTCATCAAAGAAATCTTCATCATCCTCTGATTCTTCTCTCATGTCAAACGAATCCCAAAGTTTGTCATAATGATAACGCCATGAATCACCAGGATTCTGTGGCGGCATAGTATAACCTTGACATTCAACATTTCCAGCTTCAATAGTCCGCTTCTCACTTGGAACGAAGACACGTCGCATCGGATTTGCATAACCAACAAATATTCCCTCAATGCACTTCGGACCAAACTTTCCAAAAGGCTCTATAACAGTGCAGGGTGACCTGAACGGTTCTAGATACTTCAAATTCGGTTTGCGGTTATTGATTAGCTCAAAGCATGTTTTGTTGAACTTCTTGACAGTGAGAACCCTGTTGAGCGTATAGCATGCGGCGGAAACAGCTTCAGCCCAAAAATTAATCGGTAACTTTGAATCTGCGAGCATAGTTCTAGCCGTCTCGATTAGTGTCCGGTTTTTGCGTTCGGCGACTCCATTCTGCTGCGGAGTGTACGGAGCACTAAACTCATGCAATATACCTCTTTCATCACAAAATTCTTCCATCTTGCTGTTCTTGAATTCAGTACCATTATCACTACGAATTCTTTTGATACGCTGTTGGTACAGATTCTCAATTTTTCTGAATAACGCCATCAAACTGTCAAACGTCTCGTCTTTCGTCTTCAAGAAAGAAACCCACGAAAATCTGGAATAATCATCAGTAACGACCAAACAGTAGTAATCTCCTGTAATGCGTTTGACATTCACAGGACCAAACAAATCCAAGTGAAGTCTTTCCAGAGGTCTCGAAACTGAATTGACTTGCTTTGTAGGGTGTGACTTTTTCTTCTGCTTGCCTTTAACACAGCTAATGCACTCCCCTTCCAGATGAAAACCTTTGACATGAACTCCAAGAACCAAATCATTGTGCACCAAGTGATTCATCTTCCTTAGGTGAATATGCCCCATCTTGCGGTGCCACAATCTCGATTCTTTCTCAGTTGCTCTAGAAACAAAACAATGTGCTTGACCTGTTGTTGTAGTTGCTACAGTCATATCCAACACATATAAATCATTCACTCTAGGTGCCCGCATGATAATCCATTCTTCAGGGATAACAAATCCTGGTCTGTGAAGTGAGTAGTATACATATTGTCACAAATCTGCGAGATACTAAGCAGATTGTTCTCCAACTCAGTAATGTAGTTAACTCTTTCAAACGTTACAATCCCATTGGATAACGTTCCTTCTCCAATAATTCTACCACCTTCATGACCAGCAAATCCCACATAACCACCATTAATATTTCTCACATCATACAGCAACGCAGTCTTCCCTGTCATATGTCGAGATGCTCCACTATCCATGATCCATCTGGATACAAGTTTTGGAAGATCCTGCACATAACAAACTTTGACTTAACTAACTTCAATAAAGATGCCGATTCATGCTTCGCGATCAATGAAGCTCCGGCAATTCAAACTGTTTAGTCGAACATGGAGTCCACCCAGGCCTCATCAGCCTTAGGTGTAACCTTGACTCTCGCAATTTGAATTTTGAAATTTTCAGCCTTCAAAGGTGGAAAATTCGCATCATAATCAATTTGAATTGACTCCTCAGAAGATTTCACCTTCTTCTCAGTTTTTGGTTTCCAAACTTGTTGAGATAATGCAACTCGTTTATAAAATTTGTCATTTTTAGTTACCACTTTCGTTACAGGTTCATTTTTCACTTTGGTGTTATCATTTTTTACACTCTTTTTCTCAACAACGATTGGTGCTTTACCCTTCACGTCAACTTTCTTTTGTTGAATCTTCACAATTTCAGTCTTAGGCTTCACATTGGTACACTTTCGTGCAATGTGACCAACTTGATTACATCTGAAACATGTTCGAGTATCGACAACTCGACTTGTGCCTTCAGACTGATACTGTGAAGCTCTTTTCTCAAAAAACTGTTCATTCGATTTTGAAAAAATCTCATTTTCCTAATCAGAAAGTGAACTTGAACCGTTCTCAAACACCTTCTTTTCAGCAAACCTCTTATTTGAAGCATTTCTTTTCTGATAACTCTTGCCACCCCGATAACCACCCGACCAATTGTTTCGATTGTTATTATAAAAACGTGGTGGCACAACAGATTTCTTGTAGTAAGATTTATCTTTCTCAAAACTCATTTTTCTCTTTGTTTGACTCAACTTGTTCACTTCTGACAACTCAACTTCGACCAACTTGAAAACTTTTGTCAATTTGTTCACATTTACATTCTCAATTGGAAACTCATAATCCGAATACAACTTATCAGATCCAGCCATCTTGTACATTACAAGACCCGGTTCATCACTTAAGTTGTGTTTGGATTTTGGTTTCTGAATGTACTTATCCAAGAAACTCCCATCTTCCTCAGTAGTGTCACCATCTGTTTTTAGCACATTTTCAACAACACCTTTTACAATATCATTTTGAACACTATCGTCATTGAAAGATGTGAACGTGACATCAATGTTTTCCGGAAGTTTAACTTCACTTTCTTCTTCAATTTCAACCAACCCTGATTGCTTTTTCGTGTAGTTATCAAGAACAGGTGGTGGTACTTGATGAAAACCCACCCCAGTTCCATCACAATACACATCCTCGCCTGCTTTGTCTTTCCCGATGGGTTTGGGAATAATGTGTTGCAAAACAAAGCTTGCTGAGCTGTAACTGTTAAGCTTCAACTGGATTCGCTCGTTTTCAATTTCAGTCTCTTGAAATTTAAGTTTCAGTTTAGCGATTTCATCCAGTTGTTGGTTGATTGATTCTTCTTTTACTCTAAGCACTGCTGTTAGATGTTCATTTTCTTTAAACGTTTTACCATTTCGATCATCACTATCTTTCAATGTGCTTTTTAATTTTTCAAACTTTTCAGAAATCTGACGGTTTTCAAGAATCAATTTTTCATTTTCTTGTTTAATTTTGTCATGATTAATTTTATCATTTTCAATTTGGCTAGTTAATTCTCTTATCCGTTCAGTTGAAGCTTTAACTGTTATGTCACGATCAAGAATCTGATTCTCAACGCTTCTGACCTTTGCTGTCAGATCATCAACTTTCTTACCGTTGAGATACGTGACTGTGCTACAAAATTTGCACTCTTTGTTGCAATTTTTGCAATCAGCATTTCCATCGATTTTCTTACCTGACGCATTTGTTGACACATCTGAACTGACCTGGCTTTTTGACTCAGACACGGAGTTAGAGTCTACCTCAAGTGCCTTAGCAGCCAGCACTTTGTCAGCCATTTTTCCCAAGTTCTCAGCATTCAACTCCTGCGTTGTGTCAATAATGCCAATATCAATCTTCTTTGATTTCTCGATCTCTTCTATCTCCTTTTTCTCTTTCTCTTCTTCTTTCATTTTCTCGGTTGGAGTTCCCCACCATTTGTTTTGCCAATACTCATCCTCTTCTTTGTATTGCTGGATTATGGCTTCGATATCAAGCGTTTTGTCATCGATTGCAATATTTCCATATTCATCAAGATAACATTCCCTGTCCGGATCCCATCTATTTGCTCTCCTTGCTTCCAGAAAGATACGAGAAATTCTAATAATTTTGTTTTCAGCAATCATTTTTCTGTATTGATATTTTTGCTCTTCAGTTCTATCGTCTTTCCATGGAATAGGGTCGTCGTTTTTCGCCATCTTGTACGTTCCTGAAAAATAATCAGCAACACACTTAGAGATTTTTTAAATTTTGGAAAACAGTGACTAATAAGCGAAAACAGTTGTGATGACACAAAAGCGAAATCAGAACTGATGTACACTCGAGCGAAATTAGCAACTTGTCCTTATGAGCGAAATTATGATGTATCTAAAAGCGAAATCTTTCTATTTGTGTCCAATAAGCGAAATCAGACAATTAAGTCCCTATCAGCGAAATCCTATGAATGAAATCTGATTGGGTCACTTATGTGTAATGGGCTGTACTTCACTGTGATTGGACCAAACTATTATAGTGGGATATTTGTGATTGGGCCTCAATATCTCAATGATCACCGATACATGCACACACAATTCAAAATTTTGATTTATAAATGACCTGACAAGCAATCTTTCACATGCAAACCTTATGAATCAGCTTTTTAACCTCAAATTTTAATTTGACCACTATGACACTCAATACCCACTATCTTGACAACATCAATGGTCAACAACAATTATTCACAACACTTTCTAAACTTCATGAAATCTGATTGCTCCTTTTGAACTTTCATTTAAATGTCCGACAATCTTTCATTTCTCAATTCAATTCATTTGATTCACATGTATTTCTGACATATGCAAACTAGATATTACATGGGTCGGTGCATTAATTGTTGCCAACAATGTTTAATACACTTCAATTGTGATTGGCCTTCACTCCCACTAACCCGACAACATTATCAACAACATAATTTCATTGGGCCACACTATATTTGATTCACAGTTGCGACTTTATCAACCTAAATCACAAGTATGATTGGGCCGATACGAATTAGTCAGTCAAAAACACACTGTTCAATGATATGTATCACGTGAAAGCAGCATAGTCACACAGAATTAAACCACGTTCAAGCAGAATCAAATAGTCACTTGATCGGAATCACTAATTGGTTCACATGAGCGGAACCAGTTCTTTGACAGATAAGCGAAATAAGGTATTGTCTGTATGAGCGAACCTACTAGATGTCACTATGAGCGAACCTACCTGATGTCACTATAAGCGAACCTACTGCAATTATGTCCCTATGAGCGGACCTCTAGAGCGGATCTACAACAAACATGACCTAATAAGTGGACCTAAAAAGCGAAACTATCAGGTTCGAATAAGCGGAACCACTAAGTCCGAATAAGCGGAACTATCAGGTGAATATCTCTCGATGTCCGAAAAAGCGGAATCAGGTTTTAACTAGTTTTCACCATGTTTTAGTCCGTATTTCAACCTGAAACTTTCTAGGGTTTGTTATTAGTAGGTTTTACACGTTATACTTGAATTTTAGACAATTTTAACCGTTGGAACCAGTTCAAACTGAAAAAGTATGAGAGAAAGTGAGTAGAAGAGAAAGATTTTTGTAGATTCAGTTGTAGTAGTATGAACTCCTCGTCCTGAAGCTCTGATACCACTTGTAGGACCGTTCTATGACCCTGAAAAGTCAGTCAAGGATGTTCATCTTCATGTATGAAGGCGGAATCAACATAAATGAAGTTACAACAGCTTTCCTATTCAATTCCTTCACGTTTATTGCTTTCTGAGTTCAATTTGACAGAGTTCGGTTACACAAGCAATGACCTAATCTCGCTCATACGTACATAATGAAGTCACTTGTGAGGGTATTTATACTTGTTCTGATTTCGTTTATATGTCAGTGACACAAAAGCGGAATCACTTAGTGACATATAAGCGAAATCACTAAGTGACATATAAGCGAAATCCCTAGTGTACATAAAAGCGGAATTAACAATATAAAACCCTAATTTAACTTTCAAGACCCTATGTTGACTATCTTGACTTAAGATTTGATGTAGACGTAGTCAACAGACATTCCGTGCACCAACAAGTGTATATGTGTTTTTTTTATCTTATAGGTGCTAACCAAAGATTATTCGCCGATTACTTTGCCGAAGAGCCGTTGTACTCGGAGGCTATTTTTAGACGCCGTTTATAACAACTCTCAATAAAACCGACACCCTCATAATTTTCCGAGACCCTAATATATTTTAAAATATCCCAAAATGTCCCAAAATACACCCCATACGTGACAACGGGCTCCGAATACATTAAATATTTTTAAAATAATTAAAATTCTAATTTTTGGGTTTTAGGCGGGCCGCGTAAAGGACCCTTAACCCTTACGCGGGCCGCGTCAACTTAAAACATGGCACGATCCTGGGCCGCCACCTGGCCCAACACCCGGCAGACCTATGTGATGACCCAGCTAAGCTATAGCATTGACTGGGTTTGACGCGGGCCGCGTAGCCCGTTGTTAACCCTTACGCGGGCCGCGTAAAAACAGAAATCAGGCTCTATATAAAGGAGCCATCGGATCTCAGTCGAAATCGTTCAAAAATCGTTTCTTTCACTCAATTCTGAAATAGTAGGCTTATTATACGGGTATTATACCCCCCCCCTAAATGGCGAAGTTCTGCTGTGTTGTAAGTATTATAACCCCTGGATACGTATTAGATACGCTGCCCGATTGATCTAGGGTTCCGTAACGGCTGTCATGGTTCTGCCCGACGTAGTCGTTGGAATGCCGTCTCGGGGAGGGTATTACTAATGTTAAAATGGGTTATTATACTAACACGTGTGCTTTTTTATAAATTATAGATAAGTCTTAGGAAACCATACAGGATACACTAAAACAGCAATGAGAGTTGATCCGCTTTTTGTTAACTGTTTTTACAAAACCTTAAATACTTTTCCATGCGAATAACAGTTATTGAGTATTTGTAAGAATACAATTATCATGAGTATCTTGGGGTTTTGTATACAAAATTTGTTACCACCTGGTCAAGGAGTAACATTTCCACAAGTCGGGTTTGACAGTACCATGGATGCTAATTGATATATCTTGGAAACAAATGTAATTGCGGGATCGCCCTCAATACTGTACACTGGGTTTTACTTAAACTTGATTAAACAGGGATTCACTCACCAGTATTTCTCACTGACAAATGTTTTTAAAACGTGTTTCAGGTAACAAACTGTGAAAGCCAAATAGAAGCCAGCTGGACAGCACTGAAGGCTTGGAAAAGTTGCAATAAAGTTACTTCAAATAAAATAGATGTTTTTATTAAATAAAATATGATTTATTCCTATAAAAACGCGTGTAATGAAAACTTGGGTTTTATCCCCTATGTTTAATGCTATGAAAATGTGGTATTTTACTCTGATCAAATGTTTCCTAACTACGGTCCTGGTGAAAAATTCCGCTGCCAAATTACACAATACACGATACCACCAAAATTGGCTCGCGGCCGCCCGTTCCCGGGGATAAGGGATCGGGGGTTGCGACAGAAGGTGGTATCAGAGCTAAGCCACTGATTCAGCCACAGAAGTGTTCTGCTGACATCAAAATTCAAAGTGTTAGGAAATAAATTGCGGAAATACGTGCATAACTATATTTATTGTTGTGTGTTATTTGACTATCTGTTAGTTTACAGTATAAGCGACCAAGGACCATCTGACGCGTATCGTCAATTGTCTGGTTCGCCTAGAATCGAAGGCACCTCCTCTTCTCAGCCTGCCCTCTCACGGTACTCTGCTGATACGGAAGAAGTAATCTTTGTATTTAAGGCTCAGTCAGAAGAGCCATTTCCTCAGAAAAAAGAGGGGATGGTTCAGTCGAGGGGCGCACGAGCGTAGAAAACGTATGAAAAGGTTACAGGAACAGAGGGTACTAGCAGCATCCAAAAGAGAAACCGATGCCTATGCCCATGATATGATAAATAGGGGTATAGCCAACATCCACATACTAGCAACCACTTCAGCTGACCCTAACCTGGAGCAAATAATAGCACCCCAACCACAACTGCCAATTCTTGACCAACCCATGGAGATAGAAAACCCTGAAAACCAAGTAGAAATGCATGACTTCAATCCAGAAGAAATACCTAGGGTACCAGCACCAAACCCCCTAGACCCAAATTACGACCCTTGGTGGGACGATAATAGGGACTATGTGCAACGTTACACAATACACGAAGACATACCCATGCCAACTCTAAGAGACTACCCTGGTTTGGATCCTTTAGACCCCTATTACCACGATGAATACATTAGGGAGATTTTAGAAGATCCTTACCGACTCCGGACCCATACACCCCCATATCAGGAACCCGCACCCCAGATTCCGAACCCAGTCCTAGAACCTGCACCCCCAATGAGTGCAGACAATGTACAAGAACTTAGGATATTTGGTGAGGAAATTCTAGAAAGTAGTGAAAGAATGCGACATGTGGGAGAGCGTCTCGTCTGGAAGTATGACGAACGCAATATGGATTTCTGGATGAATCCATATCCGCGAATGTGAAGGTGGAGACGGTAATAGTAATAATAATAATATAATAATATAATAAAATAATAAAATAAAATAAAATACGTGTGTACGGATGCCTACTACTATTAGTGTAATTTTCTTTCAGTTGGTATTGTAATTTATATTTCAGTACTGGTGTGTAATAGATGCATAGCATATGAATAGAGTAAAGTCGCAATGATCGACGCTTTTGGCTAGATTGCGTGTCATGTGAATGACTATATTAAATATTATTTTGTGATATTAATACGGGGTAAATGTTTAAAATTCAGATGGCCGATGAAGGAAATCAAGACAATCTGAATAACTATAACCAGAGTAACATTAACTTGGTTAATGAAAATCCGAGCGTCAATAACAATGGAAACCAAATGGATAATAGTGTCGTCCAACACATAGTGGCACAAGGAATTATAGATGCAATGCCATTTATTATTCAAACAATTCAAGAAGTGAATAATAAAAGTAAACATAGCAGTAAGCAACCAATTGAACCAGAACATAACGTGAACAATGGACCCGTACTTCAAGCTCCCATTCCCAAAAGAAGAAGAACCATGCCTTATGGTTGTTCTTCCAAGGAATTCTGGTCTTGCAAACCAATAGAATTCTCGGGCAATGAAGAGCCCATTGCAGCTCTACGCTGGATAGAAAAGACTGAGGTTGTTTTAAAAATAAGCAAATGTACTGAAGAAGACAAAATAATGTTTGCTTGTAATTTGTTTAAGAATTCAGCCTTAGAATGGTGGAACACTATCCTCCAGTCTAGAGGAAGTGATAGGATATACAACCTAGAATGGGAGGAATTTAAGAATATGGTATAAAGAAAATTCTGCCCACCCAATGAAAAGGAACAGATAGCGAATAAGTTCCTGAACCTTAGGATGACCGGGGTAGATAGTAAGGGTTATACTACCACATTCTTTGAATATGCTAGAATAGTACCAACCCTTGCATCACCTGAACCAGTTTTAATCTCCCGTTACATCTGGGGATTAATCGGGGAGATTAGGCATGTAGTCAAGGCAGCTAGACCTCAAACAATAGAAGAAGCTGTAGAACTAGCAAACACCTTGACAGATGAATTAATCCGCACTAGAGAAGAAGACCAGAGGAGAAACCTAACCCAAAGGCTTGCTCAAGAATTCCGTTCTGGGAATTTCAATCGTAGGAATATGGGTTCTACCTCTGCACCATACTGCAAGGTCAGCAAGAAAAAGCATTCGGGAAAATGCTCCACTCTTTGCAATTTCTGCAAAATGCCAGGACACAAGGAAGAAGATTGCAGGAGAAAATCCAGTAATGGACTGTGCTACAACTGTGGAGAAAAAGGCCATATCAAGCCGAATTGTCCAAAATTGGCTCCAGCTGTGAACAACAGGAACACTAAAAATGCTAGAGCATTCGTTCTGACTGCAGATGAAGCCAAGATAATTCTAGACGTGATAGCTGGTATGTTTTTAGTTAATGATGTTTTTGCTAAAGTATTATTTGACTCTGGTGCGAACCAAAGTTTTATTAATACTTTGTTTTGCAAATTTCTAAATCAGTCATTAACTAAACTACCACAAGAATGTCTAGTAGAGACAGCTAATGGAGAAACTGTTAGGATTTCTGAAATCTTGCAGGGAGCAAGAAAAGAAATTTTAAATCAAAAGTTTGTTGCAAACCTTTACCCAATGAATCTGGCAGGATTTGATGTCATTTTAGGAATGGATTGGTTAATAGCTAATAAAGCCAGTATTTTATGTGATCAAAAGTCAATCCAAGTAAATTCACCAAAAGGTAAAACGATCACGATTAAAGGAAATAAACTATCTAGATCCGCGAAATTCATCTCTGTGATGAAAACTGCAAGCTATATAAGAAAAGGGTCTATAGTGTATTTGATTTCTATAATCACTAACACTAAAGGGAAAGAACTAAAAGACATTCCAGTAGTGTCTCAGTTTTCAGATGTCTTTCCAGAAGAACTACCTGGACTACCGCCGGACAGAGAAGTTGAATTCAGAATTCACCTACTACCAGGAACAACACCGATTGCCAAAGCACCTTACAGATTGGCACCCGCCGAAATGCAAGAACTGAAGAAACAGTTAGATGAATTGTTAGAGAAAGGATTTATACAACCAAGCTCATCGTCGTGGGGAGCACCAATATTATTCGTTAAAAAGAAGGACGGATCAATGCGTATGTGCATTGATTACCGTGAATTGAACAAAGTCACGATTAAGAATAGGTACCCATTACCGAGAATCGATGATCTGTTCGATCAACTGCAAGGAGCTCGATTTTTCTCTAAAATCGATTTAAGGTCAGGATATCATCAATTAAAGGTATAGGAAAAGGATATTCCTAAAACAGCATTCAGAACAAGGTATGGCCATTATGAATTTACTATCATGCCATTTGGTTTAACCAATGCCCCAGCCGCATTTATGGACATGATGAACCGAATATGTAAGCCATATTTGGGTAAATTCATAATTGTCTTCATAGATGATATTCTAATTTACTCTAAGAATAAAGAGGATCATGCAAAGCATTTTCACGCACTTTTAAGTCTTTTAAGAAAAGAAAAGCTTTATGCTAAGTTTTCAAAGTGCGAGTTTTGGTTAGAACAGGTACAGTTTCTTGGACACTTAGTCAATCATGAAGGAATTCATGTGGATCCAACAAAAATCGAGGCGATTACTAAATGGAAAACCCCAGAGTCACCAACCGAGGTTATAAGTTTCTTAGGATTGGCCGGTTATTATAGAAGATTTATTCGAGATTTCTCTAGAATAGCCATTCCTTTAACTAAGTTAACCTATAAATCCATTAAGTTTGAATGGGGACCAAAACAAGAAGAATCATTTAGAATTCTTAAGCAAAGATTAACTAATACACCCATACTAGCGTTACCAGAAGGAACTGAAGACTTTGTAGTCTATTGTGACGCTTCCAAATTAGGTTATGGATGTGCATTAATGCAACGCCAAAAGGTTATAGCATATGCGTCCAGGAAACTTAAGAATCATGAAGAAAATTATTCAACTCATGATCTAGAATTAGGAGCAATAATTTTCTCTTTGAAAATTTGAAGACATTACCTATATGGTAGTAAGTTTACCATATTCTCTGATCATAAGAGTTTAAGGTATGTTTTCGGGCAAAAAGAGTTGAATATGAGACAAAGGCGCTGGATGGAATTGCTTAGTGATTATGATTGTGATATTCAGTATCATGAAGGAAAAGCAAATGTAGTTGCCGATGCTTTAAGCCGAAATTATCATGAGAAGCCAAAAAGGGTACGTTCTCCTAAATTAAATCTACAAGTAGATTTAAATGATCAAATTAGAAAAGCACAAGAATCAGTAATCAAGGATGATACTGAAAAGCTAAAAGGAATGATTAAAGAATTAGAACAAGGAACAGATGGAATTTGGAGATTCCATAAAAAGAGAATGTGGATACCTCAATTAGGAAACCTACGTTATCGTATATTAGAAGAAACCCATAAGTCCAAATATACGATGCACCCAGGAAGTGATAAAATGTATCAGGATTTAAGAAAGAATTTCTGGTGGATAGGAATGAAAAAGGACATAGCTGCTTATGTTTCTAAATGTTTAACTTGTTCACAAGTTAAAGCTGAACACCAGAAACCCTCAGGTTTGTTGCAACAGTTAGAAGTTCCAGTATGGAAATGGGAATTAATAACAATGGATTTTGTTACCAAATTACCCAAAACAAGGAAAGGTAATGATACAATCTGGGTGATTGTAGATAGGCTAACCATGTCAGCTCATTTCCTACCAATGAAAGAGACTTTCAGTATGAAACAGCTAGCTAAGTTGTATGTAAATGAAATTATTTAATTACATGGAATTCTTTTATCAATTGTTTCTGATAGGGATAGCCGTTTTACCTCTCATTTTTGGTCAAGTTTCCAAAAAGCCATGGGAACCAAGTTAAATCTAAGCACAGTTTATCATCCTCAAACTGACGGGCAAAGCGAAAGGACAATTCAGACAATGGAAGACATGCTTAGAGCTTGTGTAATTGATTTTGGAGGTAATTGGGACGATCACTTACCTTTAATAGAATTTTCTTATAATAATATTTATCATACAAGTATCAATGATGCACCATTCGAAACACTTTATGGACGAAAGTGCCGAACCCCAGTCTGTTGGGCAGAAATTGGGGAAAAGCAACTATCTGGACCTGAGATAGTACAAGAAACAACCGACAAGATTATTCAAGTCAAGGAACGACTGAAAGCAGCACGTGATCGACAAAAGAGCTATGCTGATAACCGACGCAAACCTTTGGAATTTCAAGTAGGAGATAAAGTAATGTTAAAGGTCTCTCCTTGGAAAGGAGTAGTAAGATTCATCAAAAGAGGAAAGCTAAGTCCCAAGTATATGGGACCTTTTAAAATTCTTAGAAGAGTAGGACCTGTAGCCTATCAGCCACAACTACCAGAGGAAATGGCAGGAATACATGATGTGTTTCATGTATCTAATCTCAAAAAGTGTTTAGCTGATGAATCACTGATAGTACCTCTTAAAGATATAGAGGTAAATGAACAACTCAAGTTTGTAGAAAGGCCTCTACAGATCAAAGACAGGAAAGTCAAGAACCTCAAGCATAAGAGATTAGTTCTGGTCAAAGTAAATTGGGACTCCAAAAGAGGACCTGAGTATACATGGGAGCTCGAATCAGAAATGCAAAAGAAATATCCACACTTGTTCCAGTAGATCTAGAGGACGAGCTCTAAAACAAGGTGGAGAGGATATAACAACTCTCAATAAAACCGACACCCTCATAATTTTCCGACACCCTAATATATTTTAAAATATCCCAAAATGTCCCAAAATACACCCCATACGTGAAAACGGCCCCCGAATACATTAAATATTATTAATATAATTAAAAATCTAATTTTTGGGTATTAGGCGGGCCACGTAAAGGACCCTTAACCCTTACGCGGGCCGCGTCAACTTAAAACATGGCACGACCCTGGGCCGCCACCTGGCCCAACACCCGGCAGACCTATGTGATGACCCAGCTAAGCTATAGCGTTGACTGGGTTTGACGCGGGTCGCGTAGCCCGTTGTTAACCCTTACACGGGCCGCGTAAAAACAGAAATCAGGCCCTATATAAAGGAGCCATCGGATCTCAGTCGAAATCGTTCAAAAATCGTTTCTTTCTCTCAATTCTGAAATAGTAGGCTTATTATACGGGTATTATACCCCCCCTAAATAGCGAAGTTCTGCTCTGTTGTAAGTATTATAACCCCTGGATACGTATTAGATACGCTGCCCGATTGATCTAGGGTTCCATAACGGCTGTCGTGGTTCTGCCCGACGTAGTCGTTGGAATGCCGTCTCGGGGAGTGTATTACTAATGTTAAAATGGGTTATTATACTAACACGTGTGCTTTTGTATAAATTATAGATAATTCTCAGGAAACCATACAGGATACACTAAAACAGCAATGTGAGTTGATCCGCTTTTTGTTAACTGTTTTTACAAAACCTTTAATACTTTTCCAAGCGAATAACAATTATTGAGTATTTGTAAGAATACAATTATCATGAGTATGTTGGGGTTTTGTATACAAAATTTGTTACCACCTGGTCAAGGAGTAACATTCCCACAAGTCGGGTTTGACAGTACCATGGATGTTAATTGATATATCTTGGAAACAAATGTAATTGCGGGATCGCCCTCAATATTGTACACTGGGTTTTACTTAAACTTGATTAAACTAGGATTCACTCACCAGTATTTCCCACTGACAAATGTTTTTAAAACGCGTTTCAGGTAACAAACTGTGAAAGCCAAATAGAAGTCAGCTGGACAGCACTGAAGGCTTGGAAAAGTGGCAATAAAGTTACCTAAAATAAAATAGATGTTTTTATTAAATAAAATAGGATTTATTCCTATAAAAACGTGTGTAATGAAAACTTGGGTTTTATCCCCTATGTTTAATGCTATGAAAATGTGGTATTTTACTCTGATAAAATGTTTCCTAACTACGGTCCTGATGAAAAATTCCGCTGCCAAATTAGACAATACACGATACCACCAATACTGGCTCGCGGCCGCCCGTTCCCGGGGATAAGGGATCGGGGGTTGCGACACCGTTTCAGAATGAGTCGTCGACTTTTCTTACGTATTGCCGACGATTTAGCCGCTTATCACCCGTTTTTTACCTTGCGACCCGATGCTAGAGGCAAAATGGGCTTCACCACCTTACAGAAATGCATTGCGGCGATTCGTCAACCAGCTTATGGGACGGCAGCCGATGCTTGGGACAAATACTTAAAGATGTCCGAAAGAACTGCTAGAGAATGTTTATACAAGTTTTGCAAATTTGTGGTGAGGCTCTACAGCCAAAAATATTTGCGAAAACCGAATTAGAATGACGTCCAAAATTTGTATCAACACCACCAAGCAAGGCACGGTTTTCCATGCATGCTCGGGAGCATTGATTGCATGCATTGGGCATGGCGGAATTGTCCTACCGCTTGGCGAGGAATGTATACGCGAGGCGATCAAGGACATCCAACAATAATTCTAGAAGCTGTTGCGTCTCAAGACCTATGGATTTGGCATGCTTTCTTTGGGATTCCTGGTTCGAATAATGACATCAACGTTCTACAAAATTCTGAGGTTTTGACGATGTTATAAAAGGGATTGGTCCTGATACGAGGTTTACGGTTTCGGGAGTGGAGTACAGACGTGGGTATTATCTTGCCGATGGAATATACCCACAATACTCTACAACTGTTAAAACGGTTAGGCATCCTCCAAATGAAAAAAGAAATAAATTTGCCAAGTTTCAAGAAGCGGCTAGAAAAGATATTGAACGGTGTTTTGGGGTTTTCCAACAAAGATGGCATATTATTGAAAACCCAGCACGCGCTCTTACACCCAAAACGTTGCGATACTGTATGTATGCTTGTATTCTGCCGCATAACATGATCCTCGAAGACGAAGGACATGCCATTTGTGAGTATGACGAGAATGCGGTGGGGCATAATACTGTTCCGGTTAGCGGAGAACAACAAGATTTAAACAGGTTCTCGTTTCATAACAATTTCACACATGCCAATCTTCAATCGGACTTGATCGATCACATTTGGAGTCTCGGAGAAAACAACGCGTAGTTTTTTTTATTTTTTTGTAACTTTAGGCTTTTTTTTTTTGTTATAACTTTAGGTTTTTTTAATGTAATTTTAGGTTTTTTTTAATGTTACTTTAGGTTTTTTTTTTAATGTAGCCTTAGGATTTTTATTTAAATGTAACTTTAGGTTTTTATTTAAATGTAACTTTTTTTTATTTCTATTTACTTTGTTTTAATTAATATGGCAAAAAAAAGAATAATAAAAAATGGGCGAGGAGCATCCACCACACCCTTGGATTGTCCCCAACGGGATGATCCTCCTCCTATGCTTATGTGGGGGAATATCCCCATTCATAAGTCTGAGATCTACATCTATCAATTGAAAGGTCCGAACGATCCACAGTTTTTAGAATCAATAGGTCTTCAAATCGTTCATTTGAAAAAATTGAAACCCTTCTTATTGGATGATCATGAGACTTGCCAAAAATCGAAATTCTTGATCA
>JARYGA010030886.1:30000-34223 GCA_030545235.1 Helianthus tuberosus
ATGGACTCGTGCCTTAGCGACTTTAAAACTTGGAAGATCATAGTTGTACTTATTTGATTGTATTAAAACAATGAGTTCATTTATTCAATAAAACAAAATTTATTTATTCCATGGTTATGAAACAATGATTCTGTTACAACACTCCCCGACGTTTCCGCCACGTCTAGTTGTTTTACGTGGTCGGGGTGTGACAGAAAAGTTGGTATCAGAGCCAATGGTTATAGGGAATTAGGTTATTAGTAATGATTTGACCTAGACTATAACCTTCCTAGGACCCTAACACAAGTTTTCTTGTGTTTAGTTTTAAAACAATACCGTCACTTATTCTTAGGTGACAACCACAATAAGAACACAAATTTCTATCCCGCTTTGAAAACTAATCATCTGTTCTAGGATGATTTATTATATGGTTTTAAACCCTTTAAGTTTTCAAAATCCCGTCAAAGTTGGTCTAAATAATGTGAACACGTGCAAACTGGAAGGGTGGTTGCCTGTACCCTGAGCTTTCTGTCTAAGGCTAGAGTGTTCGTACAAATCCGCAATATCGGACCAGTCACTCTTACCTGGGAACTCTTGGGGTGAGTGTCCACTTATAGGCGAGCATGTCTTCGCGATACATTATTATTGACCTATTTACTTTGATTAATCACCGGGGTCGTTTGTTGCTTTGTAGTAACAAACAAATGACCACCATCCTTGCTTTCATCAAATTTGTTTCATCTCATTCTTTTCGTCTAATTCTCTCACTCGTTTCCTTTCATGTTCCTCTTTTAGAATGCCTCCTCGATGCGACAATCAGATGGCGAATGCCGAACTGGCGGAAATCATTGCGCAGCAAATGGCTGCTGCCTTCCCAAATCTTTTTGCTCAAATGAATCAAGCCATCAACAACCATAATGCTCCATGCAATTTCAAGAGTTTCAATTCGGCTAAGCCACTCAAGTTTAGTGGTTCTGAAGGAGCAACTGGGCTCCTACAATGGTTCGAGAGCACTGAGAGTACGTTCCGTCACGTTCAGTGTCCTGATAATCGCAAGGTCGAGTTTGCTTCCAGTGTGTTTCAGAAAAGGGCTCTTACATGGTGGAACGGGGTTATGAGAGACCGCGGTGCTGAGGTTGCCTTAGCACAGACTTGGGCTGAACTTAGGGCTCTTATGATGAAGGAGTTGTGTCCTCGTCATGAATTGAGAGCTTTAGAAAGGGAATTTGATGACCTGAAGCAAGACAGTGGAGAACATCGAGCCTATACTGACCGCTATGAGGAATTGAGCCTGTTATGCCCTACTATGGTTACGCCTCTGGATAAGGCGATTGAGAAATACATTGATGGTCTTCCTGACATAGTTCAGGATATCGTTACTGGCAGCAACCCTACTACTGTCAGACAAGCCATTGAATTGTCTGCCACTCTGACTGAATCCCATATCAGGAAGGGTAAGCTGTTTCGAAAGAGCGACCCAAGACCATCTGACAAGACTGCTCAAGTTGAACCAAAGGAAAAACAGGCTGAGGTATCCAAGAAGAAGAAGCGCAAAGCCTCTCAAAACTACGCTGTAACTGCTCAAGACAAACAGGTTACACCAAACCAGCCAGCACAGCCTCGCAAAAGGCAAAACTATGTTGGTACCGCACCTTTGTGCAACAAATGCAACCGTCATCATCTAGAGCAAGAGCAGTGTCACAAATGTACCCACTGTGGGCGGTTGGGACATTTGATCAATGTTTGTCGTTATGCAAATCAAGCTGCTGCAAACCCTGCTGTTGTTCAAGCACGGTTCCCTCCGGGGTCATGTTATAACTGTGGTGACCTTACCCACTACAGGAACAATTGCCCAAGACTTGTTAACATACCCCCAGCGCGTGGACGAGTGTTTAACATCAATGAGGCAAACATGAACAATGATGCAGCAGTGAACAATTAGTGTTTTGTATTTTCCTCGGTTGTTATCTTTTGACACTTCAAGACAATTCGGTTGTTACATAAATAAAGATTTGTTGTTTTTATTTCTGTAAAATTTATGCGTTTGTGTGAATGCTTGATGCAACCTTATGATGTCAACCCAAAGATAAACTACTCGTGTGGTTCGGTCATCTTATGATCACTTGTGATCTCCCCAAGAACCTTAAACACTCGTTTCTTTTAAGAAACAAAGCCAAACTCTTATTGAAAATCCTTCTATCTTCATAAATAGATCCTTGAAAATGATCAAAGTGCCAAATGAAATCCAAGGATTGGATTCCTAGTGTGCTTTAAATATCCATGCCTAAAGATAACAAATTAAAGAATCAAGTTAGCTAATTTTGTGCTTATGTGTTTTCTTACATGTTTTGTGGTTGTATGTGATCCATCCAAATCCTCGTAGAGTCTTCCATATCTCATACGAGGGATTCATAGTAGGATATCCAAAGTTACTATCTTAAATCCTTAATGGACTTCTACGTTGTAGTCAAGTCCCTTGGGTTTTAAAGTACTATTCTAAAATTGGACCCCTTGAGTGGTCTAGACAAACAGTTTGATTTGAAAATCTGATTAGAAATATCATGTGATGATACAATTAAAAAGATCACTTAAGTGGTCTATTTTAGGAGATCGTACGACGGTCTAGTTAAGAAGATCATGTGTTGATCTAGTTAAAAAGATCGTTCGTTGATCTAGTTGAAAAGATCCTTTGGTGGTCTAGTCAAGTCGCTTCATGTTTATTCAATTGATTTTTCCTCTATGCATTATGAAATGAACTGTGCGGACTGTGCAAGGAATTACGTAATTATGGAGGCCTACATAATTATGGAAATTCAGTGCACAGAAACCACAAGAAGTTTTGTCATGTGTTAAGACCTATAGTGATAAGAATAATGATACGGGAGAAGTCTTGGACCTTGACCGATGTCATTTTATCTTACACTCCCCAATTCCGATTTCAAGCACACACAAGTTTCCTATGATAAGTCTTCAGGGGAAATGTTCTTTTGTTCGTAATTCAAAATCCCATGTTTTGTTACTACAAGGACTTCACTTTGAGGGTTAACAAATTCGCTAAGAATCCTAACATGGCCCAGAGTTTTACTTAAGGGTTCAATGGATCTATTTGAAGGCGAAACCGTCACAGCTGTCTTCACAAGTTTCCTCTAGAATTAAATTTCGGGACGAAATTTCCTAAAGTAGACTGTGACACCTGTGTCACTTCAACCATCAAACAAAGACCAAACCAATAAAATATTGTATTTCATACATGGGATTTGTATGAATATATGTATCATTCCCACATATCAATTCTTGTTCAATTTCAAGCCTTAAATCGCTTTCTGGAAGGTTATACGCGCACTGATGCGTAAATATAACCAGTTTAATGCAACAAACACTCCGGAATAGTGACTCAGGCTTAACATATCTTAAATAACCTTTACATAACTTAGAAATAAGTTTTGAATGGCTTGGTGTGATTGAAAACAAGTCTATTCAATCACAGGGACTATTTATGTCAAACTGTGAAACTATACCGATTCGTATGATAACGAACATTCCGGAACTTGATCATAATTTAAACATACCCTAAATATTCTTTACATAGCTTAGAAATAGGTTTTGAGGGGTTCGGTATGCCAAAATAAACTTTATTGATCAATAGGGACTAAAAGCGTCAAAAAGTGCACAAGTTTGCATTTTCGCGCATAACTTACATTCTGAATACATCCGGACATCCAAAAATTTATGTAAGCACTAAAATATTTTATTTTAGTGTTTGGCATGAGAAATATCCATTCGTCACGCAATTTGGATAGTTTTTCGCGCTTATGCGCATTCCGTCGCAATTAAGCGAACATCGCGATCATACGACCAAACGAACCAACATCCGGAATATTTTTGAGCATGTTTCATGTCCAAAATGTTTAGGCATCATTTTAGGGCCTTGAAGTTGGCTTAACGGGCCTTGAACGCGTCGGAATGAGCCTTAAACACCAACAGGGACTGAAACTGTCATTTTTCAAACTTGTTTCTGATCAGACATGCCCAGGCGGGCTGCGTAAGCTTATGATGTTCCTTACGTGGGCCGCTAGGCCCTCCCAGACCAGATTCAATGAATTAAACAGCTGTTAACAGCTGTTATGCACCCAAAACTCAATTCCACTTGTTGATACCTGATCATGGGGGGCCATTTTTAGTTGCCTTAATGTTCCAACACATGTACGGATGAGATGTAATCACGGATTACGAGAAACGATCCT